>LOJH01012002.1:9469-23792 GCA_001685095.1 Ellobius talpinus
GTCTACGTACATATCTCTATATAGATATCACATGTCTACGTACATATCTCTATACAGATATCACATGTCTACATACATATCTCTATACAGATATCACATGTCTACATACATATCTATATACAGATATCACATGTCTACATACATATCTATATACAGATATCACATGTCTACATACATATAGCTAAGTCACTGTTCCACAGCTGAGCTGCGCCCCAGCCCTGTTCTTATTACTTGAACATTAGAGAAAGATTTTAATGTCTAAAAGTTGCTTTTGTCTGCCTACCTCTTTTACTATAGTAGCCAGTCTCTCAGATGATTTTACATTATCCCTCCATCCCGGCATCCACACCAGTGTATGTACAAGTTTTTACAATCCAAAGGCTGGGCCTTGGAGAGCAGAGAACTGACGTCATCATTTTCAGCATCAGGTTATTGAAGACTGGCTTATTTCTGGGGCTCCCTCTGTAATCACTCACAGCTGGGGCGAAGCCAGCTTACGCTCTGAGGGCTTTCAGGTATCCTATGGGAGACTGGAAAAAGAGGAGGGGAGCTGAGGTATCCAAACTAGTGAGTCGGCTGGAAGCAGCTCCTGCACCCTCCAGAGGATGGAGCCCCAGCCAACTGTGTGACTGCAGCCGGAGAAGTCCCAGGCGAGGTAGGGGCAAGGCCAATTCCAGATCAGGACCAAAAGCAAAGGTGGGTGAAGTCAGAAATGTGTCCTTAAAGTTGGCGGAACTAGGATAATTTATTATGCTAAGTTAGCCACTTTAAAGGAAAACAGGGCTCTGTCTACAGCGTTTGTCCCGCGTGCACGGAGCGGTGAATTCAATCGCCAGCACTGCGTGGTGTACGTGCGTGTAACCCCAGCATTTGGGAGGCGAAGGCAGGAGAAGCAAAAGCTCAAGGCCACACTCAGCTACACAGTAAGGAGAGGCCAATCGTAAGCTGTGTATGACCCTGTCTCTAAAAACAACAAAAGCCCCAGAGCCTTCAGTGAATGGCAGGACTTTAGTTTGAGGCTCCTTTTAAGTTTGTGCTACTGGAGCATGTCTCTTCAGGCTTACTTAGCTCAGATTACCATCAGCTTTGGGACCATGTAAAGTGACTTTCCATATCTGCTATAGGCTAGGAAATTTCCGTGTTTCTCAAATAGAAGTACTGCATGTTCTTATTTATTTACTTCGCTCTTACGGTGGGGCCTTGCTCATGCTAAGTAATACCCCAGACCAAATGAGCTAGGAATTTTTTTTAACTTTTGCTTGAACTGTAGAAAGTTATTCTTGGCATAAAAAACTATATTATCGAGGTTTATTTTGGGGTTAAGCCCATTAAACCTCGCAGGGTTCAGCAAGATTTGCTATAGCAGGAGAAAACTGGCTAATTAGGTCTGAGGGAAAATACATTAGTTCACACAAGCCTTTTTTATCATGCCTCACTTATTCTTCCTGTGACCTCTCCAGCGTTCCCTTGATGTTTCTTGCTGTTCTACCCACGCACACTTTTCCAGTTCAGATACAGTTAACAAGCATGGAACTGGCTGAAACTAGCAAGGAGGAGCCTTGCGGCTCAGAGAGGTTGTGGCTGTGAAGCTCCCCGGCAGATGTCGGGAGGATTAATTAAGAATCCACACAAAGTTCTAAGAAGTTTTCGTGCACTAACTGACTTTCTTAGGTGTAACAGTTAAGCGAGACGTTTATGGTGAACAATCATGGGAAACGCAGCAGCACCGCTGTGCTCTCTGAGCATTTCCGTTTCCATCCCCCGCAGAAGGGAACACAGCATTGGTAACCATAGCAACCCTCGGGCTCCGGAGGAAGGCGAGGTGCTTGATTTGCATCAGCTTGTAGCTGCCTGAATTAATAGGAATCTCTGTGGAGACTCTGCTTCCATCTCCAGCAGGGTGCCTGCCAGCAGCCAGGTGAGAATGAACTCTCTGAGGCTGCTTTGGTGACTCAAACCTATTTCCTGTATCTCTAGGGGTAAAGGCAAAACCAGTTAATTTCCTGGGCTATGATCTTATTTATGTTAATTGAAACCAAGGTAATACAGAATATTAATAGCTTATTAGGTCAGAGCAAAAGGCCAGTAGATTACACCTTCCTGAATCAGCTGTTAGAGAATTGGGGGCACCCAGACTTGTTATCAGTAGGCCCCATATTGTCTCTCTGCTCAGAGCCTCCTGCTTAGGGCTCCTTTCTTGTCAATGAGTCCTGTCAATAAAGATAGTTGTGGAGGATTAGCCTTATGTAGATCTGACAGGAGAACAAAGGTTTAACTGAGAGAATACGTTCACACCCGGGCTTCATGGTGTGGAAAAGGTATACGGTTGCCAGTACAGAAGTCAGGCTTAATGAATGATGTATGCACTGCTGGGATATTCTGGAAGGGAGAAAGGACAGGATTTCACACGATTTCTATAGAATTGACAGTGACTATCCAGAAGACAGGTGTTCCCGAAGCTCTGCCATGGCTTCTCCATGTGGAATGCATACACACTTCCCGTGGATCTGTCTCTTGGTCTCTCTCCGCTGTACTTTTGCGGTTAAGTCTTGTGGGCTCCAACGCTATACATTTACACATTTAGCCACTGCAGTAACTCCTGAGAGGTTACTGGCAGTATACACACATATTGGGGTTAATTTCCATTTCACCATGAAGATGACCAAAAGAACAGACTAAGGTCTTTCTCCCCCGCCCCCAAAGTATTCGGAACAGGGTCTTACACTGTAGTCCAGGATAGCCTGAAGCTCATTGTGTGGCCCAAACTGTCCTTTAGTCCCCGAAATGCTGGGGTCATAGCTTTGACACAGTAGGTCTCACAGATAAGAAATGTAACCATTTAATGTTTGGATAGGAAAAAATTATAACACCTGTGTTAGGAAGTAATGTGAGGAAATAAAAACTCTGGGGGGCAGGGGAGGATAGGAGATGGGGGAGGCTAGGAGCTGAAGCCTGAGTCGGATGCTCTCACACACCCTGTGGTATTTTCGGTCCCCAGAGACAGTGGCACTACTAGGAGGTGTGGCCTTGTTGGAGGAAGTGTGTCACTGGGGGCAGGCTTTGGTCTCAGATGCTCTAGTTCCGCCCAGTGTGGCACTCTTTCTCCCTGCTAGATTCAGATCCAGATCTCTCCGCTTCCTCTTCAGCACCATGCCTGCCCGGACATCACCATGATGATAATGCACTAAATCTCTGAACTGGAAGCGGGCCCCGACGACAGCTGTGGTCATGGTGTCTTCATCCCCACTACACCAATAAACAAAAAGAACTCTGAGCATAAAACGCAAGGATTTTTTAAAAAGCCATTTATTTAAAAAACTGGTCTGTCAAATCACATCCACGAGCGGAAGAAACACAACTATTGAAATGGCCCTGTGATACAGACAGCAGTGGGGCATTCACACGGTACCTGAAAATACAGCTAAAAAAAGGGGTCAAATGAGTATTAAGCTTCAGGTTCCTACCTGACCCCTTGGTGAATGGCTTTAATTAGCATACAGCGAGAGGTAGAGTCCCAAGTGTCTTAGCTGATGCCTCAGGGCTCCGTTTAAATAAAACAGAAATGAAAACCCCTTCCCCTCTGAGCAGGGAGGCCTTGCTGCCTATCATTTATTTCCTTGGTAAAACAGAAGCCGAGTTTCCCTCCCCCAATGCTTCAGCAATCCCATCCGCAAAGTGTGGAGTTAGGCAGTGTGCTTGAGACATTTAGTTTTCTTCACCTTCTGACTCGGATTCTAGGAGAAAAAGAAAGGGAAAAACCAGGTATTTTTTATTATCAGGTTCCCTTAAATGAGGATATGGATGAACTTCTAAGGAGCAGCCAATGCTGTGGGCTGTAGTGATATTTTGTTGTAATCTAACTCAGAGAAGCAGAGTGGCCAGCTACTAGACAGACCTTTTAACTCGACTGAATCTTCTAACTGAAGCTGCGATCCTGTCTCTAGGAATCCTCACAGTGCATCTCCAGACTGCATCTGCTCTCCCGTCTCCTCCCACCTTACATTCCTTTCTGTCTCCATCTCCCCAGTGCTGGGATTGAAGGTGTGTGCCAACACCTGCTTGTCTTTTCGACTGGATCAATTTTGTGTAGCCCAGGGTGGCCTTGAACTCACAGAGGTCTGCCTCTGAGTGCTGGGATTAAAGGTGTGTGCCACCACTGCCTGGCCTCTACGGCGAACTAGTGGCTCAGCTCTGCACTCTGATCTTCAGGCAACCTTTATTTGTTAGATTACAAACAAAATATCACTACAGTCATCAGTCTGGGACATTTTTACCATGTATTAATTAGGCAAAACATAAGAGCAGATCAAACACCCTCTGCAACTTTTGCTTCCCAGTGAACTTTGGCCTTCTAACAATGCAATGAGCCCACACACATCACTGAGGAGTTTAACCTTTGATTAAGACAGGCTTTCACACTGTGCTTCTGTCTCCATCACGGCTCACCTGAAGGGGCTGAAACCCCACTCAATCACACCGTGTGTGGCTAAGCCCCACCATTTCATCCTGGCCATAGTCCACCAAGTGGATAACCTGAGTTCCTTTTTTCAATTCTTTAAAAAATATGTATTACTTCGCCTTTAGATGTAGTGTATCTATGAAGGAGAATGTTAAGGAAAGTGAGAGGGAGGTGACCTGAAATACAATGACCAAGTATTTGTCCAGTGACCCTCAGAGTTGTTAAATGAAGTCTACCTTCTTCTGCATTTTGGAGCCACTCCACGAATTTCTTCATCTGGTCGAGAAAGACACTTTTGCCTTTGGCGGCGTGTGCTTCTTTATACCACTTCAGGATAGCTTCTTCGCTCAGAACGTCAGCTGCAGTTGGAAAGCAAGATTGCTAAGTTACAACAGGAATGCCGTGCTTAAAAAAACTCAGTGTGGGGGTGGTTCTGGAGAGGTGGCAAGGGAGTTAGGAGCATTTTCTGGACAATCAGGAGGACAAGAATTCAGATATCAGCATGGATCTGCGTCCAGAATATGCTTACAACACTGGCTCCAAGGATCTGTGTGTGGGGACAGAGAATTGCTGCGGCTTGTTGAATCCTACAGTGCCAATGAAAAAACATGAGCCTCTAGTTTGGGGTAAAACCCGACAGAGGACACTCGACTTCCTCTTCTTGCCTCCCTTAGAAAGTCTCTCTCTCTCTCTCTCTCTCTCTCTCTCTCTCTCTCTCTCTCTCTCCTCATTTCTGAGTAGCACAGAATGTCCTCTTGGTGACAGTGATTGCACCACATGCTCAGGAGACAGTGCAAGCCACACAGGCCAGAACTGGGGCAAGCAATTCCCATATTTTAGAAAGCCATGTCCTTACAAGTTCTACCGCATCCTGCTTAAGGTGCAACCTCATTTATGAGGCACATCCTTGTGAGCCTAGGAGCTGGAAGCTGAAGAATTAGGAATAGCTCCGAATGCTAAACTAGTCAGCCCACACAGGACCCAGTCTCATAAAACAAGGAACAACCAAATGGTTACTTGCTCTTCTAATGCATATTTCCCTTTTCTGTTTGTTAAGGAGAAATGGCAATTAGAAAAGATGAAGGTAGGCTGCAATGATGATGCCAGCAAGCAAAGATGAGCTTTAGGGACAGGATCGACAGACAGCCCAACCTTCACCACATGCCATCATTCAGTTATTACATGCTAGAGTATAGTTCATGTCATAGTGCAGTACTTCCCCTGAGCCACAGTAAGAGAGAGACACAGCCAAAGCATTAAGTACCTATTATCTAAAATAGTAAATGGAGCACCATTAACTTATCATGAATGGAGGACACTTAAGGACAGGGAAATATGAAAATAACAGCCTATATACTCTGCCAGAGTCCTAACGAGTTGTCTTTTGGGATTGTGTCCCCCTTAAGAGTCTATTCCCTTATATGTGCTGATAAATAGATGTAAATTGATGTGTCATTCTAACAACACGCTTGCAATTAAAATAATTTTGATTGATAAATATCACAGGAATTATTTAATGTGGCATTCATTTAAAACATCAGTACCATTTTCATAACAAAAACATTTAGTTTTACTTTCCTTTAAAAAAACCATCAAGCATTTAGAAAGGCCTCTTGGATTAAGCTGAAGAAGTGGAGAGGCGGACACTGGAGAGATGGCCAAGTGGTTAAGAGCCCTGGCTGATTTTCCAGGGGATCCAGGTTTAATTCTCAGTACAATGTGGCAGTTAGCAGTCATCTGTAACTCCAGTCCCAGAAGATAGAGCAACCTCTTCTGGCTTCCACAGGAACCAGGCCCACAAAACCCAGGGTCTATCACGGGCTGCAGATTGCAGGTAGAGGTAGGTGGCAAAGTTAAGCCCTTCAGAGTGGGTCTCTGAAGGTGAAACCCAGCCCTGGTCCTTGCCTCACTCTGGCTTCCCATGAACAGCTCCACATGCCCATAGCCATGAGCTGAAACCACTTTCCCAAGTGAATGTTTCTTTCTATAAGCCTTTGTCAGGGACTGTGGTTACAGCAGCACAAAAAGATGTAATATGGATTAACCAATGCTGATGCCATTCCCAATAACAAGTCATTTCTTTTTCCTTTTATTTGAGTGTGAATTATAAAATAATGAAATAGGTTTTTTTTAAAGATTTATTTATTTTATTTTATGTGTGAGTGAGTGTTCCATCTACACGTACACCTTTATCCCAGAAGAAGGCATCAGATCCCACATAGATGGGTGTGAGCCTCCATGTGATTGCTGGGAACTGAACTCAGGACTTCTGGAAGAGCAGCCTGTGCTCTTAACCACTGAGCCATCTCTCCAGCCCCCAAATAGGGGTTCTTATAGAGGAATTAACATTTAAACTATGGTGCCTCTGATAGAAAACATCTGATGAGACTGTTCGCTGATGAGACAGCGCTGGGTCAGAAAGCAAGTGAAACCCAGAAAGAGGGAACCCGCTTGTCCCTCAACCTCTGCACTGTGTTAGGTGAGTCAGATGTGGCACTGGTGGGCAGAACAGCTGCCGGGTAGGTGAACTGGCAGCAGAACCTGAACTTTTTTTTTTAAATCATTTTCTACAACTGATGGTTTTGCCTACAGGTATGTAAGCATAGAACATTCAGGGACCATAGAAAAGGCTGTCAGATCCCCTGAATCGCCATGGGGGTGGGGATGGGGGTGGTGGNGGTGGTGGTGGTGAGGGTGAGCCACCTCGTGGACACTGGGAAATGAAGCCCCTGCAAGAGCAACAAGTGCTCCTAACCACTGAGTCATCCCTCCAGTTCCTAAGGTTTTCTTTTTAAAATTACTTATTTTAATTTTAAAATTAAAATTATTTATGTGTATTGGTGTATTCTGTACATGTATGTCTGGACGCCATGTGCCTGAAGAGCTGGGAGAAGCCAGGAAAGGGTGCTGTTTCCCAGGGACCTGGAGTCATAGACATGTGAGAGTAACCACACATGGGTGCTGGAATGGATTCTGGGTCCCCCGGAAGAACAGCCAGTGCTCTTGCCTGTTGAGTCTTCTCTCTAGCCTCTCAGGTTTGGTTTTAGTGGGACGTTCATTTGGTGAGCCCCAATTCCGAGACACTACTATCTTTGGACCACATCCAAATAGAACTAATGATAATTTCAAATGAGATTTAGCAGTTACTACAATTGTTTTAATTAAAATTTTTAACAAATTATATTTAGGTAATTTACTTATGCATACTACAGTGAGCTGCACATAGAGATCAAGGACAACTTGAGAGAGTTGGTTCTCTCTTCCCACCATGTGGGTCCCAAGAATCTAACTTCAGCTGTCTGTCCCTCTGGCACTGTTACCCACTGAGCTGCCTTCCTGGCACAGTGACTATGTTTATACACACACACACATATATGCGCACACACACATATATGTAATATATATATATGAAATATTTCACTGTCCTAATTAGGGTTTCTATTGATGTGATACAACACTGACCACAGGAACTTGGGGAAAGAGGGGCTTATTTCAGCTTTCAACGTGTAGTCTATCATCCAAGGAAGCCAGAGGTCATGTGCCGCTTACTGGCTTGCTCCTTATGGCTTACTCAGCCTGCTTCCTCACAGCATACAGGATCACCAGCTAAAGGTGGCACCACCCACAGTGAGCTGGACCTTCCCATAGGTCACACTGCTGGGGGCATTATCTCAGCAGAGGTTCCCTTTCCCAAGAGACTCTGGCTGGTGTCAAGCTGACACAAAATTAACCAACACACTCATTGTTCTGCAAACGTGAACTATCACCCCTGGGACACTTGTGAGATGTATTCGTATTAAGAGTCTGGATGGCCAATTAAAATTCACAGTGAAATACCACTAAGCATTTACAAAATGCCTATTACTCAACCACATAAAGACATAACACAAAGTGTCAAGTTATTATTCTAAGTAGACAACTCTGGGGAGCAGGGGTGAGGGATGCGTCTGTACGTAAGCCTGACTAAGCTCACTTAGGCGCAAAAGTGAAAGTGGGCTGGCAGGAGCCGGGGAGTAGGCAGGAGCCGGGGAGTGGGGACACGGGAGAGGGTGACAGGGTCTGGGAGAAGGCGATCAAAAACATCACATGTTCGATTGATACATGCTAGTGAAAGCTAAGGAAAACATTCAGCTATCTTAAGAATAGAAAGGGAAAATAAACATTTAGCCTATATTACTTTATATTCGTGATAACATGCTGTTTATGCATGTAATAACCTCTAATGAGCCTTTTATAATGTTCAGTGTATCTCCCAATTGCTCCTTCCCCCATATTAAAACTACATCATCTAGCCCTAAAACAGCCCAGGATCACTTTTGTATGCTGTAGGTATGGAGACTGAGATCAGTGAGAACATTTAACTTTCATTTCCAGTGCCAGTTGTCATGGCAACCTAAACCTTATAAATACCATGAAAAGGCAGTAAATGTGAATACTTAAAAATAGCCTTGCCTTGAGAAACAGGAGAATGGCTGGGCCAAATAACGAAAATGTCAAGTGAAAGGCTAATTATTCCAGTCATTTCCAAGTCAGCCTTGTGGCACTGAAATCGGTCTGCTCACAGTATATATAGCATTTTGGTAATCACTGTAATTAGAGCTAATTGTTACAATTCAGAAGCAGACTCGATTATCTTATGTAATTACATTCGTTCATGGTAGCCGCGAAACAAGCAGCTCATGCCCGGTCTTCCAGCGGCTTTGACCAGTGAGAAACGTGTAGGTGCCTAACTAGCAAGGTTCCTGACGCAGTGCAGACTGAGGGCATGCCTTCTCTCTTCCTGTGAAACGGTCACCCCCTAAATGTTCACCAGTTAGCATCTCTGGGCTCCTCCCTAGCAACAGGCCGGTGATCCCTGCCCTGCCCGGCTCTGCTCTCAGAGCTTCTACAGAGCACAGAGGCTGAGGGACGGAACATGACGATACCTTTGTAGAAGAGAACCACGATCTTCTGGAAGGCCTTCATGAAATGGATGTTGTCATAGCAGTACTCCTGAACCTTCTGCAGCAGGACAAGCTCCGACTGGCCTTGGGAACTGAACACAGCCAGCAGGGGAGCATATTGCTGGAACAGAGTAGGGGGCAAAAGGTGTGACCTGGAGGCTTGGGGCCAATACTGTTGGAATCTCAGCACCATGGAGGTTCATTTCAGGGTTGTTAGGGTTGTACGCCAGTGGGAACTCACTAGATTATTATCATTGTACCCACGAAAAAGAGACAAAATGAGACTCCACTTGGATTCTAGATGACGGCAGAACCCACTGTGTATACTGGGCATTGTGGAAGTGGAATCGCATCCTCGGGGCTACAGTGCAGCACACCTCTGCAGTCAGGATGGTGGGATTCCACTTCCTGAAGTCCCACACGAAGGGTCTCTTGGTGTTGTTCCTACACCCCCAGTGTCTTTGGTTCTCCGCTGGCGATAGCCATCACTTTCTCCTTCATCTCCCTTTCCTAGAAATCCCCATCCCTGTGCTGGAACAGATGGTTTTCACTCCTCTCACCTCACAAACCCCGACACCATCATCTATGGCCACCTGGTTCACACTCTGACCCTGACTTCCTAACTGAACTCTTCGTGCAAGACCTATGGTTTGCACTCACCTTAATGCACAGGCATGCTGACCTATGCCTGAAACACAACTGACAATCAATTTACTTCGCCAACTCCAATGGCTATTCATTGTTTACTTAAACAAAAGGCTTGGGGTTTTGTCCACATGAAATACAGTCAGTAATTAGCTCACGTTTCTCTGTTTCTCTTTAATGTATGACCCTGACAGTTGACTGTGCGGATGCTTGTGACGTTTTTAGTGAGAGTCCACTTTGAGATGTTTCATGTTCTCCTATTTGAAACATTTTAGGCAGTGGCAGATTTGAAAAAAAAAATGTAGACAGGATATGTTTAATTTGGTTCTGGGGAAATACAGTTGGCATACACTTGCTCTTTTGTTTCTCCATTTGTGACAGGGTCTCTTGTACCCCAGACTGGCCTTGAACCGACTGATCTTCCTGCCTCTACCTTCTGAATGTTAGAGTTTTAGGAGTGTGGCACCATACCCAGCTCAACCGCTCATACCCTCAGGGGCAGAGCAGACCCCCCAGAGATCGTTCTAATTTAAGGCTCATTACCTTTAGGTGCTTAAGAGCTTGCTCCGCCACGAGCTCCTCCTTCTTGTTCCATTCCACAGCATTCATGATGCAGGTCCACAGAAGCCCAATCACGGCTGTTTCTGGAAGATCGTTCCTTTTCATCTCCTCTTTGACATAAAGCACCACCTACGTTTCATAGAGAGAGAGAGAGAGAGAGAGAGAGAGAGAGAGTCAGTCAGCGAGCAAAAGCAGACCAAATATAAAGCTTAGAACCTGGGGTTATTTCTCTTGAAGGCAAGGTCAGTAAAAGGTGTGGGGCAGGGAGAGAAGGGCTGCGCTCAGCGTCCCCGTTCCTGATGCACACCCTCAAATGACAAGATGGAAGAAAGCTAGGAAATCTACTTTTACCTTGTAGATAAAAGTACTTTTACCTTACTTTTTAGTTCTAGACAAAAGCTGCCAGATGGCATGGACTAAGAGAAAGGCTGGAAGGGTAGGGATGAACCCCGCGGGTTCAGGAGGATGGGGCATGTGCGTCTCTCTTCGGGTTTGAAGAAAGCAACAGGTCTGAATTTTTATCCCTACTTTTCAAAATTAAATTTCTTGAGGTCTTGGGCTTGTATAAATCCATTCTCTACAATGCGTTTTTAAATTCCTACTCTTGAGATTCCCATGCCCCATCTCAGGGAAAAGTCAACTGGTAAAGAAACTGTAAAGCACAGGGGCACCTCCCTCCTCTCCTTACAGACAGGGAAACTTAGCCCAGTGGTGGTGATGCATGCTTTTAATCCCAGCACTCGGGAGGCAGAGGCAGGTAGATCTCTCTCTGTGAGTTCGAGACCAGCCTGGTCTATAGAGCAAGCTCCAGCAGGTTATCTCTCCTTTCAAATATGAAGACTTAGTCTCAGTTTTCGGGTGTGAATGCAGGTCCGCCGGACAGTGTGTTTCATTCATACTCAGATGCTGTGCCTTTTTCTTGACACAATCACAATTACAGGCAGGTTCCTAAGGGACTAAAAGCCATACAGTGCTTTGGTATGCTACCTTGTAACTAACAACACATCCTCTTTCCCTTCCTTTTCCTGTGAGAAGACAATTGTACTCATTACTTCCGCTCTCAACTTCAGAAACAAGAGTAGGGCGAGTTGCTCTCAAGAAGTGGCTGGACCATCCTCGGGCTTAGAGCTTCCTGCCGTTCCTAGCATGAGGCAGAGCAGGGGGCAGGCCTGCACCTAAAAGCGGCACTATGGCTTTCCCTGAAGCTCCCTGCCCCCACAGAAGTCATGCAACACTCTAGTCTGAGTAGGGTTGGAAACACTGCTGACTGGAAGGCTGTGGATGCTCGGGCATTTGTTGTTCTAACCCCGCCACCCGCTGGACAGTTGTCAGCGTGAGCTTCTCTGGCTCTCAACCTTTCAAAAAGCCAGGCGAGGCTTAGAGCACAGTGGGTACAGTTGGGGTGAGGGATTTGGGAGTAAGAAGGAGGAGGATTCCCAGCTTAAGTTTATCATACCATATAAAAAGGTGTTTCTCAGCCTAAAAAATACCTTTCCAGATACATCAACAGTCATTAACAATCATCTAATACACAGCAAACTATGATGAAACAGCTCCAAAACCTGTAGCTTTTACACAGCGTTTATAAAGGGGCTGCTGGCCCAAATGATTGTGTTTTCTTTTCCAAAGGTGCTGGAATGTAATTCAATGGTGGCCTCTTGCTGTACATTTAAGAAGTCCTGAGTCAGACTCCACTCACCATGAAAAGAGAAACAAGCCCACACATTCATACCTAGTGATACAAAGTGCCCAGCCTAGACACTACACATAGCTGATGCCTAACTCCAGAGAGAATACACCATAAAGCAGAAATGCCACACTATGGGGTTTTCTAACAGCAGATAGACGGCCAAGTCTGTATGTTGGTGAAACAGTTTGATAATCATAGTAGCCGGGTAAAGTAAGGCATTTGAATCAAAATAACATTAATTTCTAGAATACCTCAAAATATAATAAAAGAGGATTCTGAATGAATACTTTGAGACAAGTCCTAGGGAAAAGGGGATAGTGTATAGCAATAAACAGGAGGGAGCAAAAGCTGTGCTATGTGACCTATGTAATTCCTCCCACTTGTATTGGTATTCACACGCATGCATGCATGCACAAACACACACATACCATCATGTATCGTTTTGACAGTGCTGGACATGAAAACCATAGTCTCATGAATGCTTATTCAAGCGCTCTGAACACACCTGTACCCATCAACCATGTCCACTGTATTGGAGGTCATCATGGCCTCCTACCTCCCCGAGGGTCCCCACCCCTACCCTTCACCCCCATGTGTTACACTGGACTTCACCATGGCCTCCTACCTCCCCGAGGGCCCCCACCCCTACCCTTCACCCCCATGTGTTACACTGGACTTCACCATGGCCTCCTACCTCCTTGATGGGACATTCCTGAGACAGTCGCTCTTGCAGCTCCTTCTGCAGTTCCTTCCTGGTGCCCAGTGACTGCTGGACTCGGAGAAAGTCCGACAGCTCCTTCAGCCCTGCATCAGTGAAGTATTTAGCAAAATGGTCCACACTCTGTCTGTTCACTGGGAAGAGTTCCTGAAGGAGAAAAGGGGATGAGTGAACTCCAAGCAGCTCAGGTTAGGATGGATTTCCCTTGTGATCTCGCATGGAGACGAGGACTGCTCCGCGGGAGAGCACTAGGCTTAGTACAGCCAATGAGTTGAGCGCCTTTAAAAACAAGACCATTTTATAGAGGACTGCCCCACGCAGACACACTTGCTGTGCTCACTGGAACCAGACCCCCCTTTCTTTCACTTTAATCAATAGCAGCACAGGACTAAATTTGCTCGACTAAATGAAAGATTAAAAACTCTCGTGGAATAGTGGTGGCGCATGCCTTTAATCCCTGCACTCGGGAGGCAGAGGCAGGCAGATCTCTGCAAGTTGCAGGCCAGCCTGATCTATAGAGCGAGCTCCAGGACGGCCAAGGCTGCACACTGCCTTGAAAAACCCAAAAGAAACCCCAAAACAAAACAAAACAAAATAAAATCCAGCCAAACAACAACCACAAAAAGCCTGAAAAAAACAGAATGGTGCTCGAGTTGCTTTTAAATTGAGAAGAAAAAACTGACATCATTAGCTGCTCACACTGCTCCTTTAACTGAGTACAGCTGAAATGATCAGAAACACCAGGGAAGACACCAGTGGCTCCTCCTCCTCAAGGACCTTCAGTCTCACCTTAAGCAAATGCCGCCCCTCCGATTCAGACCCAGAAAAGGAGCAGCGGGATTCTCATCCTCCACTAACATCGTTGGCTCTCAATTGAGAGCGAGGCCCAATCTAAACTTGCCTCGCCAACTGCTCAGTTTCTTACATAATTCTGATGGATTTTTTTCTTAGTTGTTAAAACAGCAATAAAAAAAGAGCAAAACACCCTAGCGGCTCTCATATTTTCATCACTTCATTTTACCCTACCCAGCTTGGCACATGCTCAGTAGCACTTAGTCACAATCTCATCCTGTGTGACTCCAGCACCCAGCTATGGAACGAAGGCAATTTTCAAACTGCTGTCAAGTATGAAAAACAGACATGTGCTTTTCATTGGTTAGATCTGCATGCGTACAGTCAATGATTCTTTAACTTATCTCAGTGGAAAGACCTGCCATCATGGGGCTGCTATGTATGTATGTATGTATGTGTGCGTGTATGTATGTATGTATGTATGTATGTATGTATGTATCTATCTATCTATCTAT
>LOJH01012002.1:23817-42585 GCA_001685095.1 Ellobius talpinus
TCTATCTATCTATCTATCTATCTATCTATCTATCTATCTATCTATCTATCTATCTATCGTGTTTATACACATGCAGGTCATATGACGGTCTATCATATCTATCTATCTATCTATCTATCATTCATCTATCTGTCCACTCATCCATCCATCCATCCACCCACCCATCCACCCATCCATCCATCCATCCATCCATCCATCCCTCTATACATCTACCCAATGTGTTTATACACATGCTGGTCAGATGATGACAAGTGTGAGTCCTCAGAAGACAACCTGTGGAAGTGTGGTCCTTCCTTCCATATGTGGTTCCTGAGGAATCGCACTCAGCTCATCAGGCTTGGTGGCGGGCACTGCCACCCATGGAGCCACCTCACCAGATCTAAAGTAGAAACACAATAAATGCAGCAGCTGACATGGTTTAGGGACAGCATTGGTGGCACTCAAGTCAACCCTGGTTCCATTACTAGTGCAGCCACTGATGATTCCTATCAGGAGGAGGTGACTGTAAAGGCCACCTGAAGTTATTATTGTCCCATCATAATGTTCACAGTTCATTCACGACGCAGATGTGGCCTTTCAATACCTGCCACCACACAGGCTTCCCCTTACTACCAAAAGTCTGCGTTGGTTACTGCTGCCCATCACCTGTTCTCCTTTAGCTTCTGTCTATATCATTTTCAATTGTCTCTCTATGTGTTTTCATCTTTTCCTTAAAATTTTATTTATTTATTTACTTATTTAATTTTGAGGTAGTCTCATAAAGGTGGGCCCCAAACTGGCTGTGTAGCGAAAGGCTAGTCTCAAACCCATGGTGATCCTCCAAGGCTTAGCCCTCTGTGCTAGGATTATAGATGCGTATCATGATGACCCCGACTTCACCATTTAAAAATAAACTGTACATGTTTTATCGGTGTGTTGCTCATTCCCTTGAAGAAATGTCACCTCAAAAAGTCAAGGGTCTGTTTGCTTTCTTTTAATTCTCCATGTTCCCAGAAATTTCTGGCATGCAACATGCAAAAAAAAACACACTCAAGGAATAAAAGGAAAAGCAACTCCACCTTCCCTTTTTCTAGGACTCAGGAATAGCTTCTCCCATCCCCTGTTCCCCGAGTTTGTCCACATTTTCCCTCCTTCTGTGACACTGCTGGCTAATGGCTAATGTCACCATTTTTCCGAACAGTTATGCAGATTGTGTACCTTCACGAAACAAAAATGACTCCCTTGAGAAAGCAACAGCTGCCAAGTGTGAAGTCAGGAACTCTCAGGCACCCACCGTACCCATATATCCCAAGCACCCTGTCCCACCCGACTGAGGTTGTGAGCATTTGGGAGAAATGATACCCGTGCTTCTCATTCCCACAAGACATGGACACATGTATCCAGCAGGAACAGTTAAATGACAAGTTCTCAAGACAGATGAAGTGTTACCACCAGTTGTCTGATCAGCTGGCCTATGGCTAGTTAAGAAGCTAGACTTAGTACGTCTTCCGTGGTAAGTTGTGAGAGATTCTATCTTTGCTTTCAATCACCCACATCTTCTCTGTCAAAGTGGACCAACAGACGCCCCCTCCCCGCCCCCAAAACTGCCTACAGACAGAAGCAGAAGGAGCTAACGGTCCTACTCTATTTCCAGGACTGCCAGTGACTTCTTTTTGAAGATTTTATCTTGAATTATATTTATGCATATGTGTCAATATGTAGACACACGCACATGGGTGCTGGTGGCCCTGAAGGCCAGAGGCGTGTGATGGAGTTCCAGGGGCTGAGAACTTCCTTTTCCTGACATAGGTGCTGGGAGCCTCTGCAAGAGTAGTAGGTACTCTAAACCACTGAGCCATGTCTCCAGGAGGACCAATAACTGTGTGGCTAATAGAAGGTTTGCTTTTAGTATTCCTGAGGACTTCAGGACCTGTGTTCCTTTCCTGTGCCAAGCAGACACAGTCTCCTAACTGGGAGCTGATCCTTCAGTCCAATTCCTGGGATGAAAAGACGTATGGAACCCTGCTGTGACTAGAAAAGATCCAGCTCTTTCAAGGATAATTCATAGGCTCCCCAAGAATGCTACAGTGGGACTGGCAGGATGGCTCACTGGGTAAATGGGCTTGATGCAAAGTCCACCAAGTTGAGTTTGGTTCCCATAACAACAGTAGAAGAACAAACTCCTACAAGTTGTTCTAACCTCTATGTGTGCACCACGGCATGCATGACCCTCCCTCCCAATTAAAGGAAGAAAGAAAGGAAGCGCAATAGAGCTCCTACTCAAGATATCACAAGTAGCCTTCTAGTTTGTTCAGATTAATGAGATTTAAAAAAATACATTAAAACTTTAGTTTTGCAAAAAGTTATTGCAACCAGGAAGGCTTTGAGTGTGCTGGGCAGGTTCTGTACCATCAAATTACCACCATAGCCCTAAAGAGAAAGTTTTACTGTTGATAAAATGTCAATACCATGTCAATAAACATCCATACATGAGCATTTGCATCCCTTATAATTTTTTAATACAGGGATATGCATATACCAGATAGAAAGTAAGAGAAGGGATTAATGTGGCTCACAGTTGGGGATAGCAATGTTGCGGGAGTGTCTTGGTCATGTGAGAAAAGGCACGCCAACACTCAGCTTGCTCGCTCGCTCACTCTCTTTTCCTCCTTGTTCGGTGCATCACACTACCCTACAGGATGTCTTACCAACACAGAGCACTCCCCGCCATGTTCACCCTCTCTCGGAAAGCCCGCACGCACCCCCAAAGGCTTTCTCACGACTGGCCATGGGGTATTCTATTTACTTAAAATATATAAGGCCGTATGTAAGACTAGAATGGAATTAGTCTCTCCATGATAACGAGAAATAAAAGGAACACAGGCCAGTTCAGCAGAGGCTGCCACGTCACTGACATGACCCCACGCTGACAGCAGTTGCCCAGACAACCTCTGATGCACACACACTTACAAGCAGTCGCTTGTCCAAGTTGGCTTTCCGCAAGGAAGAGGTAACAGAATTGGCATCCTTCTCTGCCATCCAGGCTTTGAAAAGCTTGACAGCAAACGAGGCCGCAATGCCTGTGTAAGGAAAAGGAGAATGTCATTCCCGTGTGCAGAGACCCCTTGTGAGACCGTGGCAACAGATCTGACCAGGTTTCCTGAAATGGGTAACAGCTAATTGGGGAGAGAAGAAAAACAGACAGACCTGCCCGCACAGCTCTCTTGTCCTACTACAAAGAAAGCATCTTCGTGAGAAAGAACTGGGGCATGGTGGCTCATGCCCGTAATGCCAGCAACAGGAAGCAGAGACAGGAGCATTGTTACAAGAGACAGAGCACCTGATCAACACGGGATGTCTGAGGACGGGCAGGGCAACATGGTGATATCCCACTTATAACAGAAACAGATGAACGACAGCAAAAAAAGTCAACAGGGAAAAAATTAAAATACTTTTCAGCCGAGCGGTGGCAGTGCACGCCTTTAATCCCAGCACTCATGAGGCAGAGGCAAGTGGATCTATCTCTGAGTTCAAGGCCAGCCTAGTTCTAGGACAGCCAGGGCTACACAGAGAAAGTGTCTGAAAACACAAAGAACAGAAAGTTTTCAAAGAAGGACTCCTGATTTCAATCTGGTATAACTTAACTATTCATGTGTTCATTTATTCATGTTTACTTAGTGTGCAGGCCAGAGGTAGCACTGGGTATTGCTCCTCAGAAGTCCTTCATCTTGTGTTCTGAGACAGGGTATCTTCACTGGCCTGAGGCTCCCCAGTTAGGGAAGACTTATTGGGTAGTAAACCCCAGGAACCCTCCTATGTCTGCTTTTTGTACTGGAACCACCAACTGTAACACCAGGCCAGGGTTTCTACATGGCCACTGAACTATAGTATGCCTAAAAAGCACTAATTGCAAGAGCTCACAGTACCAAAAGTCCGACTGATGGCTTCTAGGGTCACCTGGTGACCTTTAGGGTCACCTGATGGCTTCAGAGTCACCTGAAGGCCTCTAAGGTCACCTAATGGCCTCTAAAGTCACAGGTTTGTAAACTTAGATGAAACTCAGAGGATAAAGCTGTGCTCACAAATTCTAACTACTAGAGATGTTTGGGGTAAAAACCGCCTGACTTATTTTCATGGTATGAATACATAAAATATTCTATGTTCAAAGAAAGGCAGTTAATGACTGCAGCTCATGGTGGTGCTAAGGTGACTCTCTCTGGGTTGCTTTTACTAGAAAACACAATGATCAGACAAACCTCTACTGCTCTGCCCCACAAGCTCACTGCATTCGAAGATTGTGGGAATTAAGATCAAGAGATGCAGGCAAAGGATATAAAAGTAGTGGTCAATCTAGCTCCTGGGAAAGGAGAGCCTGGGAAAGGCAGGGGAGGCTTCCCACTCTACTCATTCCTATTGTGATGCTTTCATCTCAGAAGTTAAGACGCTGAGGAAGCCTAGGTTCGATGGGGGAGAGCCTAGAGGACTTCCTGGCAGAGGGTGTGACTCTGGAGTGGCCACTGCCATTGGGACTGGGTTGAAGTTGGACAACCTGATGGACAGAACCAAAGTCTGATGATCTATTTAAGATTCCTTTATTTTTTTGTGTTGTTGAATTAGTGTTTTGCTGTGTAGCTCAGGCTGGTAGGAACACACAGTTCTCCTGCCTCAGCTTTCTGAGCAGCTGGAATGACAGATGTGTAGTTCTAGGGACAGTTGATTTGTTAAGTGATGTCGGTAAGGACTGACAGTGACCTCTTGATGAGGGTGGTCACCCACCTTTCAATTCATACACCAGGGCTGCTGAAAATGAAACGCTTTTGGAATTTTAAAAGTAATTTAGATAGATGTATAGATGTAAATCAGGAAGCCACTCAATCCCTTATCCATATTTGAACCATGATTACTTCCAAAAATAAACTATTTGTTAGTTAGCAGACAGTTTTTCTGGAACACTTCCAATTTCTGAATATATGTTTATATAACATTTGATGAAGATTTATGGTGTAGTTGAAATATTTAACTGATTTTCCTAAATTGAATGTCTGCCTAGTATTGGTGGCATAAGCAGCTAGCAATATTCCTTTCTAGAAGAATTCCTATTTCGGTCAAGCCAGGTTGACCTCTGATGAGTTTCAGTGCTGGCACCTCTCGTTGGTCACTACCTCAGTGACCTCAGCCATCCGCATCATCTGACTGGCAAGGCTCCTGAACCTATATGCTAAGACCCACCTTACTGCCGAACACGGACAAGGAGGGGTGTGTGTGCCAAAGCTGATCTGAGGACACTCGACAATGACCAGGGACTCCACTCTTGGGAGTGGCATGAATGTTGTTTCTGTTCACTCTGACATCTGCCCTAACTTTACAGTTACTATTTCACTTAAAAAACAGCACAATGACTCTGCAGTTAAAGAGGCTTATGCAAGCCTGAGAACCTGAGTTCAATCCCTGGAATCTGTATAAAGGTAAAGCTAGCACGAGAAAGTTGTGCACAGATCAACACATGCATGCTGTGGTATTACACACACACACACAGACACCTCTAAGGAAATATGCTTATGTATTATACCCCTCAAGAATCTTAAGCTGACTACTTTTGAAGATGAACTCTCTTCCGGTGTCATTGGCAGGGAAACCTGGGCCTGCACGCATGCGAGGCAGGTGCCGAATCACTGCGCTACATCCCCACTCAAAGCACAAACTATAAACAATATTAGTAGCTCATAGAATCAATATAAACTTTAATACAATTTGGTAAGGGAGTGAAAATGAGACTATTCTGTGATCTGTTTTTTAAGAAAAAAATAAAGTGTGATTGAAATCTGAAGCTTAAAAAAATCTATATTTAAGCCTATCACTCTGTATTACAGGAGACACTCGATGGGAAACCTGGAATGTTTTTGAAGTTACTCTCTTATTGAGTGGAATGGTCCTATTTTCTTGGATGGTTATTAGATAGGAGTTGAGCACAGGTGTAATATTGTAATCCTTTCCTAATTAGGAGACGGTGAAGTATGAGGACAAAGCCACGATGCAAACACAAGATCACTCCCATGGCTAAGACATTCTCCCCCCATTTTACTAAAACCAATTTCAAATGCAAAAAAAGTAAATAATCGAGTCCTACAACCACCACCCAACTTCTATGATGGTTGTTGTTAAAGATGTGTTGTTTATAATATGTACATGTGTGTCCCTGGGTATTATATATTCACCTCATGTGTGCACATGCCCATGGGAGCCAGAAGAGGGTGCAGAGTCCCGTGAAGTGATGCAGGGATAAGTAGTCATGAACCACCTGATGGTGTTGGGAACTTAAGCCTTAGCGTCAGCAAGTGTACAAAGTGCTATTGACTACTGAACCCCACTCCCCACTTAGGGTTACATTAACTAGCAAGGTGATTATTTTCTATTGTGATGGCTAGGGTAATGCAGTATTATCAATGTATAAGGTGTCAATTTCTGTATGTAAACGGCTAATAACATAAGATACACGGAAGGTCCTGAATTCTTTTCAGAAAAATACTTTCAAATATCCCAGCATTAACAATGACTAATGATTCTAGAACCATAACACTATCGAGAATCTGCACAATGCCAATTGTCTCTTGACTTGCTACTTTTTCCTAGCTACAACAGCACTCTAGCCCTGTGGGCGTGAATGGAGCTGGGCTGTCCTACCCGCAGGAGGAAAACTTCCCAGAAGAAACAGATGTTCTCACAAAAGCGCCTTTAATTTATTTTTAAGGAAAATCACTGTTTTATGTTAAATTATAATTTGCATACCATTATCCTCCTACAAGAAGACAGCCCACTCTTGTTTTATTGTATAATCAATTATTGCAGCCGTGCAAACTGCCAAACTCTAGAATTTGCGCACGCGTCTTTCGGCCACAGTGATCGACTTGGAAATTATCCACTGTCCTTTGGACAATGAAGGCCTTTTCCCAAAGATATCTTAACATGCATGTGTGCTTACGTATGTGCAAGTGTGTATGTCTAAAGCCAGCAGAGTGCAGGCTACCCCGGAGCTGCAGTTAGAGCTGCTGGAAACACACCCCAGTCTTCTGCGAGAGCAGCAAGTGCTCTCAACTAGCACCCCATCTCACCCTGAAGGTCTTAAAAATGTGACTAGGGAACCAACACCCGAGAACCCTGCCTTCATGTTTGTTTTCCTTCTTTGATTTAGGCAGGACAATTGCTCAGTAGTTCAGGCTGGCCTGGAACTCACTCTGTAGCCTAGGCTGGCCTGGAACTCGCTCTGTAGCCCAGGCTGGCCTTGAACCTGTGATGACCCCTTAGGCTTCAGCCTCCTGATAGGTTCCACAAATCTGAAGTTGAAATGGTTTAGAAGAGGTTTTCTGTTTGAGGGATCTTTTGAAAATGACTGGGATTTTATCTCCAAGGGCAAAAAGGTCCTACAAAGCACAAAGCACTCCCGGACAACGAAGTGTTTCACAAACCAAGAGGGCCGGGAGCATCTGAGCTGGCAGAAATGGTTTGGACCTAACCAATTTCAAGGTATTCACACTCTGCCTAAGGTTTTAGTTGGCAAGTAGAATTTGAATGCCAATATACAGCTGTGCACATTCTTCTGATTCTTTATGATAAAAATGAACTTTCTTATTTGGAGATATACGTGTGTAAACACACACACACACACACACACACACACACACACACACACGGAACGCGGGTGGTTTTCTGTCTATAGCGCTTCTTTCCTTTCTGCCTCACATGCGACAATGTCTGTAGTGTTCCTTTCTTTTCCCCCACGCACGCAACAAGACCCAAGCACAATTACCTTCTTTGACTAAGCTGTCGGTGAAGAGACTGGTGAGGATGGCTGCCGGGAGGGTTCCATTGCCCAGCAGGATCCCGGACAGCATTGCCAACTTTGTCTGCTCTGCTTCAGAAAACGCTTTAAGGAAGAGGAGAAGCTGTGGATCAAACAAAAGAGATCATGTCTATACGTGCAGACACCAGGGTAGGAAGACAATGCAATGAGAACATCTCTCCATGTCTAGGTGAGGAAGCAGGTCACCATGCGGGCAGCTGTCACAAGCTGGGCGCGCATGCGCAGCTGGCTCAGACTGGAACACGCATGCGCAGTTGGCACACGCTGGGCACATGCCGAATGATGAATGGATACTGTAGAAAGTCAGGCTGTTTGACACAGTACTTTTCTCTAGGTTCATGCACACGTAGCTATAGTCACAGTAAGAGACACTTAGGAACAGTGTGTATATAAAATGTACGTGTGGCTATTGCGCCTGAAAAGGGGAAGCATATAGTGACCATGTATTCTGTAATATACTGGTTCTCACCCTGTCCTCATGTTGGGTGACCACTTCCTCACCATGGCATATGCAAAAACTTTATTTTGGAAAGAACAAAATTTCAGGTTAATTGATTTACATGTAAGCGTGTGTCTCTGTATAATTGTCATGTATACGCAGGTGCCTGGAAAGTCAAGAAGAGGGTGTCGGATCCCTGGAACTGAATGACAGGTTATTATAAGTCACCTGATGAGTGCTGGCACCTGAACTCAGGCTCTTTGCAAGTCTAAGAAGCTGCTGAGCTGCCTCTCCAGCCCCTTGAATATAACTTTTTGCAAACCAGAACACAGCAGGAAAGATTCGATGTGAAGTAAGACCTTTGAGGGAGAAAAAGGTTGTCCAAGTCTTTAAAACATTCAGAATCAAGCACATTGTTTCTTGGATCATAGTTTAAACACAAGCCTTGGTAAGGAGGCAATGGAAGATATGGGATAAAGGTATTTCTAGAAAGAATGTGAGAAGACTCTTTAGCTTTGGGAAAGGAGAAGATGTGCAGGTCACAATGCTTCAAACTTTAAGATCTTAGAAAGTGACTTACAAAGTTTGAATAAAGCAAAGGGGATTTTATGACCCTCTTCACAATGAGTTTTAAGTCCTTGGGGCAGTGGGATGTGGTCCTCCTTTCCCTAACTTCGTTGCTTTACGCTGTGACTACATTTTCTCAAGTTCATCATTTCTTAGGTATTACGCTGACACTCCCCAGGGGCCTCCAATCACAACAGGGACCTGGCTGTGTTTACATCACTCACATTAGATGACCTTCTAATCCTCACATGAATTGGAGGACAACCAGTCAAATACCCATTCATCATAATCGGCCAAGCAGCCTCAATTGCTTACTTCACTAGCACCAGTGAAAAGTTTCCAACATGAATACAGGTTTATAATTTCATGCGGGTGACGCGATTCTCTTACGCGTTCTGTGATGTGTGTAGAACACACGAACTCAGCATCCTTAGCATCCTAAAGACTTTGTTTCAGAGCAATCACAGCACTGTGATATTTATAGTGAATGGAAGAACTGGAATCAAAGCATTCCATGTCTAGGAATCTCAGCAAAATGAGGCATCACCTCATGCCAGGGAACAAGAGTGCTGAAGTTAAAAATTTGCACGAGCGTGTGTGCGTGTGTGTGCATGCACATGTCTGTGTGTGCACGATATGGTCTTGTTTTGTAGCCCAGTTGGACCAAGTTCAGGATCCTTCTGCCTTAGATATTTGAATTTACCTTTTTCATTTCATCTTCAAATGCTTTTTCCAAATATTTGTATCTCCTGATGAGTTTATTGAAGACCTAAACATAAAACATAAACAGAATCGCTGAATTACGCAAACAATTTTAAAGGCCATAGAAAGAGGGGTAGAAACTATATCCACCGTCATAGCTCTGCAATGATAAAATGATAAAAGCTCTCACATTAAGACATTGGATCTATAAGCATTTCACAGAAGGTACCATGGCCACAGGAAAAATAGGATCAAATACACACATAGGATAAATAACCAATTCAGGAATGGAAACTGGGGCTGGGGAAGCGAATCCAAGGTTAAGAGTGCTTGCTACTGTTTCAGAGGACAGAGTTCAATTTCCAGCATCCGTATCGGGAGGCTCAAAAGCTCTCATGACTCCAGCTTTAAGGGAACAGAAGGTTTCTGGTCTTCGAGGAGAACTGCCGTTGTGCACAAATCCTTACATGAGGACACACAAATAAACACATTGAAAGCAAAAAAAAATCAATCTGAAATGAAAAAATACAGGAGAAAAAGAATAGAAACAGAAATAGAAGCAACATGAATAAACAAATGTTGGTGAAAATAAAATAGTTTCAATCTTCCAGATGCAGAAGTTGGAAGAAACCAGACTTAGAAATTATGGTCCTCCCAGCTGTGGAAGTCTAAGAGTCTGGAGCACTAGGAGTTTGATATGAGACCCAGCCCCGAAACCCCAAGAAGATGAGCTATGGAACGCAGTGTTACAGTTTAAACCCACGCCTTCTCAGAGCAGTTACAACTCTTACATACACAGAGAAATCTGTCAGTCTGCTGGTCCATATGAAAACATCCCTCCTCCAGCTCCCGCATTTTGATAATGAGGCCTGCTATGCAAATGCATGCTTCCCACTGAGCCACACTGCCAGCCCGCAGCCCACTCTTTTAAATGGGTCCATATAGAACCAGAGCAGGGAAAACAAGCCTGGCTAGCTGCATTTGCAGACCTTTCATGCGGCCCTAAAAACGCCTTACTTTTTTACCAAGCTAATATGGGCAAACTGACACACCATAATTTTATTTAATAATTTTTAACTATATTTATTATTTAATAATATTTAACTAAGAGCTAGTGAGTTTGAACATACTTGCACACATTTAACGGGGGGTTGACTTATGACTCTCTCTCAGGTTTTGTATCTTTTTACCTCTCCTCAGTTTTGAGACTGGGTCTACTGAAGCCCAAGCTGGTCTCCATCTCACTATGTCAGGCACCACCACGCCCAGTTTATGAGCACAGGCAGGCACCACCATGCCCAGTTTATGCAATACTCGGGGATCAAACCTTGGCTTTGTAAATGCCGGGCAAGGCTCTACTAGCTGAATTACACTCCTAACCCCTTCTTACTCTTGATTTTTAAAAAATTGATTTCTTTTATTTTTGTGTATTGGTGCTTTGCCTGTATGTAAGTGTGTGCACCATGGGCACGCATGGTGCCCTCGGAGATCAGAGGAGGCTGTCTGATCCCCGAGGACTGGGGATCCCCAGTAAGATGTCATATGGGTGCTGAGAATTAAACCTAGGTCTTGTAGAAGGGAAGGCAGCCCATGGTCTTGATGGCTGTACGATGTCTCCAGCCCTCTTCATACTCTTCAACAGCTATATTGTATGTAGTCACAAAATTTCCAAATGAATTTTACATTAAGTTCCCTCCTTGGCATTACTGATAATCGCCATGGCCACATCTTATACATCCTCAAGTGTGGCCGCGAGAGGTCTTAAGACCAAGATATAAAACCAACGGGTCAAAGGGAGTGTGCATCTTTAGTAGGATAAGAAAGATCAAGACTGTTTTCTCCAAAAATGGGATGAATTTATAGAGGGCACCTGGAGAACTGTAGGTGGGGCAAAGGGATGGTATCTTCTAAAATGCTAATGCTCACTAGGAACACAACTGTGCATTTTTGCACACACGTGAGAGTAGTCCAGCACTGTTATTCAGAGGTTCTTCCCCTTCCATATCTGTTTGGGGGCTTCTGTCCCCGCTCTGCATGCCAGGCTCTACCTGAGCATAGTTTCGGATGGTCTCATGATCGTCGTTGGCTGAGAACACACAGTGGTTGGTCATCTTGGTCTTGTCGCCGTCGTCTATGCGTGTCCCTCCGGGGGCTGGAAGACAAGTTACTGCAGTTAGGACGACGCTGAGGGGCAATGCCAAAACAGGAAGAACGTCAAGGAAAGAGAGGGTAGCTGTAAAAACAGTCACGGCGTGCGTCATAGGACGCACGTGCGCCAATAAGGACAAGCTGCCAAGCGTTTGTTTCTAAGACAACCCAAGTAAGCAGACCAATGCTGCTATCTATTTATCAGTCACAGCAATGACGACACCAAAGTACTTATCTACCTAAATTTGTGTAATGTAGCATTAAGTCAACTTGTGATTTCTGACACTGGGTGGAAAGAGCCTCAGGTAGCCACTTTTGGTACTGGATGTAAGAAATGAGAATTTCTTCCCTTACCGAGCTGTCCATGGGGCTTTAAACTTCAATAACGTTTTATAAGTAAATTAGTTTTCAAGAAGTCAGCTCCTGCAGGAGTCTATTTTCCTGAAAACAACTTACACCCCCAATTTCATTAGCCCCTTTTAATGAACACAGCCAACGGAATTAAAATTATATTAAGATGACAATCTTCTCAAACCTCTGGATTAATTGTCCCTTCATGGAAAAACTGAGGAACTGGAAGTCTGACTTTGAACCTGCAGACTTTTCCCCGGGGAGGTAAAGGTTTTAAAAATGCATTCATCCATACAACAGATAACGGTTATCATATGCTGACGATATCCTTACATTTCAAATGTTTTCACATCGTATTAGAAGCAAGTGTTAATTGCCACTTCTTGGTTTTGGAACACTCCCTACTTTTCGAGATGGTAGTAGTAGCAGGAAAAAACTGTATCCTTTGTGGCTACAATGTGTCCTTTGTTGCCACAATGTATCCCTTGCAGCTCCTTTTTCTTAAGATAGAGGTAAAGGAAAAGACAAACATTCTTTGATGAAAGACCAAGAACAATAGGAAAATCTTGTGATACGAAGGAAATTCCTGCACAACTGGTCATTGACAAAGTATTCAGTTAAAGGAAGGACTTTTCTTAGTTCATCTTAAATCTGGACTCAAAGGCATCTGGATTGTGTAAAATGGGCTAAGCTGTGTCAAACATATAACAGCCTGATGTACACATGGGCACAGTGTGGAGGATGAAGTCTGGGCCGCAGAGCTAAATCGGCTATTGATTGCAAATAAGCCCTGGAGGAAATCAAAGCATAGTGTGCAGATACTTCAACACATTCATGGAGGGGGGGGGTGGAATAGCGGTAGGAAGGGCTCGCTAGCAATTTTATAGGAGGGGAAGGAAATAAAAACAGCTCAGCACAGACAGCAGGATTAAGACTGCTGCTTGGAGGTCACTAGGACCCTAAAACACAACACACAGCTGTTATATGAGAACCTGAATTGTCTATGGAAATGAGCTGCCCACATGAGCAGCGACAATAACAAGGTTCCTTGGGGCTGACCAATGTGTGACACACTTGCTAACCACTCTCACAGAGTTGCCAGTGCACTGATAAAACATAACCAGTGAATACTGAAAGTAATGTCAGAAAATGCCCTATTTCATTACCAATTTAATAATATCAATTGTTAATTTAATTGACGAAGATCTATAAAAATACAAGCATAGGAGATTCGCGATCTAAGGCAACATGTTAAGAAAAACATTTTCTTTGCCTGCTAGAATCCTAATAGCTCCATCCTTTAATAACGTGGTTGGTGCTTTACTAATTACACAGAGCAGGATACAGGGATGTATCTACAAACACACTGGAACTCAATATTTTTAATTATCACTGGGGTGTAACTCTTTAAATCACCCCAAATGTAACCATCATGGAAGTGAAAGGCAGACTATACTGCTCAGCAAACACAAATTAACACACATAGTACCAGACACATATGATATTAATTTGGTTATCAAAACCGTGTGAGGGGAGAGACTTCTAGAAGGGACTAGCCAAAATATTATCAATGGTTATTTCTGGGTATTGGGATTTAACATACTCTATAGAGCTTTCTTGAGTTCTATAGCGATAAGTGAGTTGTATACATGGTATCACAAATTAATTCAGAATGCAGTGAAGCTCAGCAATGCAGA
This sequence comes from Ellobius talpinus, assembly GCA_001685095.1. NCBI lineage: Eukaryota > Metazoa > Chordata > Mammalia > Rodentia > Cricetidae > Ellobius > Ellobius talpinus. The sequence goes on from LOJH01012002.1 coordinate 37,559, forward strand.
ATAAGGCATGGTGGTTCGTGGGGGCCACGCTCCACAGCAGAGCATGTGAACGGGGTTCATAGGAGGCTCGTCCTCCAAACGGAGAAATGTATTCGCCCTGTCTCAAGGTAGATTGGCTTGGCTGGCAAATCTCGATTGGAAGTACAGATGACATCCGGGACAGCACTTCTGTTATGTCAGCTGCCTCATCCGTGCAGCCAGCACACTTTGGCTACACTTCCAAGTGTTTGAAACAATCAAAGTATTTCCACAGATTTGCAGATCTCTCTTAAAATAAAACAAAAAATGAAAACAAATTCACTTTTGTTTTATTTTATACGTTAGATGTTTTGCCTGCACGGATATAAGTGAGCCACATGTGTGGAGCACCGGGGAAGGCTGGAGAGGGCCTTGAGTTATAGTTTAGAAACGGCGGAAGAGACCATCGACACACCATGTGACAGGGCTCACGCGGGTGCTGGGAGGGGTTATTAGGAGAGAATTGGAAGGGAGAGGTGCAAAGGCCTGCCTGTCTCCCTCTTCAGAGAAGCTGTGAGAAAGAGAGGGAGGTGGGTGGAGTTTGTCTCGTATAAGGGGGCATAGTGCATGCGCACAGAAATCAGGTAGTGACTGGCAGAGCAGATGACACTGTCAGGACCCTGAGCAGGCCAGTCTAACTGCCTGAGTACTGACCAGCGCATGCACGCAAGTATGACGTATCCTGCCAGGTCCCCAAGGGCAGGCCAGTGCAAGTGCCTGAATGCTAACACATTGGATCCCATGGAACTGGAGGTACATATGGTTGTGAGCCACCTTGTGGGTGCTGGGAATCAAACCTGGGTCTTTTAGAAGAGCAGCCAATGGTCTTTAACAGCGGAGTCACCTCTAGTCCACAAATATCTCTTGGATAACTGAAAACAAACTGACAACTAATGGTGCCAAGCTACCATGGAAATCAGCGATAAGAACAAAGATCTAAAGAAGCTGGAGACAGCTCAGCTGTTCTAAGGACCAGAATTCAGATTCCCAAAACCCATACAAAATGCTCTGTGGGTAAACACGGGATTCCCTAGAGCAACCTGGCTAGCTGGAAGTAGCCATGTTAGCAAGTTTTGGGTTTGATTGAGAGACCCTGTCTCATTGGATAAGGTGGAAGAACTATTAAGGATGAATCCTGACATCAACGTGAGCACACGGAGGAGAAAAGAAAAGCTGCCATTTGACATATGGGTTCAAGTATGTGGGAAGGATCTAGAAGACATATACAAGCCCACAAAGCCACAGCCTTCTATAGACACCTGTGGCTTAGGGACACATGAAGCAATTGGCTCTTGGCTGAAGTGGCTGTGTCCTAGAGTGAACAGAAACTCTCAGTTCTATGTTCTATGAACTAGGAATCATTTAAACCTACATTAATACCATTCGGAATTATAGTCTAGGTAAAAGTTGGGGATTTTTTTTTAATGTAAGCTTCCAAGGATTCCATTGTAAGAGGAAATATGGTAACAGAATTGAGATACATACATACTATAAGAACATGCTAAAACCATAGGGCTTACCAAGCATGCTGCCAGCCACCAGGATATCAAAGAGTGTGTCTGCATAGCGACGATAATCTAATCTTGAGCCAGTAGAATCCAAAAATTTGGCTACAGCTTCGAGGTCATCACCAGCCTCATTAAGCCCCTGGACAAGTGTATCCCTGAAGACTGTGGGTTCGAATTTCTCTTTTTCATCTGAAAAATAAAAAGATTAGGTTCCGTGTGTGTGTGTGTGTGTGTGTGTGTGTGTGTGTGTGTGTAAATAAAGTGCTGAAAGAAACTGGCCATATAGATTCCCATGCTCTAAAACACCTTTTGTTTAAACATCTGTCCTGACAAATTGATTGACTCTGGACATTAAGGCCTCCAAACATTTTAAGTATCTAACACACAATAACATTAATGATTGTTCATTTATGTCATTTGGAGGTTAGGCTAATGTATATTATCTACTGAGCCTAACCATGGGGGAAAATTATAACTACTAAAACTTAAATTATTATTTTGTCTGAGATAAAGACATGAAGCAGAGACTCAACAATGGCTGTAGAAGATGAAAATGGACAAGACTGAAATGGAAGAAATAAGAAGGGGTCTCTTTTTTTCATGCTAAGCTGGATGTGTGATGTAGAGTTCCAGGGCAGGTACTGTTTTCTGTCCTCACCTCTTGACATCCAGTGCTGAGGATCACACACATTGTGTTTTTTTTTGCATGTGCATGGATGTTGTATCTATTCATATTTTACAAGAAACCAAAACACACTATTTTAGAATATTTACTCAAGAAGTAAGACAACGAGATGCTGTTTTAAGAGTCTTGCAATCTTTTCAGTGGATTCTTCTAGCTATTGCAATCTATTGCAATATCACACATCCTCTAGACTCCATAAAACTGTACTGTAAACTCACAGGCATATGAAAAAGAGGTCAACAGTGAGTAGGCACATTTTGACTGGGCTGCAGAGATTTAAGGAAAACCAGCTATGACACAGCTGCTGTCTCCAGGGCACACCCATGAGGCAGATGGAGAAAGAAGCAAAGGCACACACTGAAAGGGGCCATGAGCTGATATGGTGCATCCACGGACACGGAGGTACGGCACGGTGTGGCTGGGAGGGAAGTAAGCGGTTGAAGGAGTCCTGGTCTAGACTTTAGATGGGTGTCATGTGGAAGGTTGGTGTTGAAGAGAAAAGGGGAGGGGGAGAGGAATATTATAAATACTTCTGGAGTAACAGTGAGCTCTTGGAATGAAAAGTGACAGAAAAGTGAACCCAATGGGAGAACTAAAAGAGAAAGCTGAAAACATTTGTCGAGAACAATCTAGAAAAAAAATCTTAGTAGAGGGGGAGGGGAAAATGATAAAGTTCTAGAAGAACAAAGTCCATAGGCTGAGGGGCAGTCATAGCTCGGAGCCTGAGGAACCCATGGGCAAGCAGAGCAAACGTCACCTTTACTGAGAATCTAACCACGGCTGTCTCCTTGCTCATAATATGAAAAACATGGGAAATAAAAAGACCGTGGGCCATTTATTAAGTCTGTGACTGACTTCAACGGGCCATTTCTCTTAATGATATGACAACAAGCTTGAGCATTGACTGAGATGTCGATCAGTTTTGATAATTGGAAATTACAGACTGAGGCGCTGGGAAATACAGTTTTTTTTGGGGGGGGAACCCATGCTGCGGCAAGAATACGCACAAAAAGAACTATTTTTACCTAAGAGAACTTAAAACCTTGTGTTTGAGCCAGACATGGTGGTGCACACCTTCAATCCCAGTACTCTGAGTTTGGGGCCAGCCTGGTTTACAGAGAGAGTTCCAGGGCAGTAAGGGCTACACAGAGAAACCCTGTCTTGGAAAAAACAAACAAACAAAAAACAAAGAAAAAAAACCCAAATGAACAAACAAACACAAAAAGAAAGACCTTGGTCCGTCAGTAATTTCCCAAAGGCAAGGAAAGAGAGACAAGACACAGCTTTGGATGTTTGAGTGTGATGGCAATGGCCATGGCCACCTCCACAAAGTCTAGAATCATCTGGGAGAAGGTCCCCAGGGAAGATCTGTGGAGAATTTTCTCAAGCACGTTTTTAGCGCTATCTGCTGTCAGTGAGAGCAAGTGTGAGGACAGATGGTGACGAAGCCCAGAGAACCCGAGTTAGAGTGGTGTCCACACACATTTTTTTTTCCAGGGTGAAAAGTCTCTCTTATTTATCTCTGTTAGGGGCTGGGACACAGCTTCACGCTAGACTGCTTGTGCGCATGTGCACGGCCCTGGCCGGTCTCGGATCTGAGCACAGGAGAAACCGCTGAAAAGGACAGGGCGCCCACACAGGCACCGTGACTCAAACTTGTGGCTTCCGCGCTCCGGAGGTTGAAGCAGGAGGATTCCAAGACAGCTGGGGCTACATGCTGAACTCTAGACTAGCCTGGGCTACAAAGTGAAAACCTACCTGAAAAACAAAACCAAACACACCAGCAAAGAGAAAGATTGTAGCCAAGAGGAGGGCAACAATGTTGGTGTTTTCAGTCATTTTTCACTTCATCTTATTTTCCTGAAATAAATGTCTTTTTAAGTTTTAGCGGAACCATTTTTTTATATCCAAAGACAGAACTGTGTAAGCCTAATAATAAAAATTATATATGACACATAACTATGCAAAACTACATTTTGGGCAAAATGTAACTACAAAGCTGGCAATTCATAAGATGAGATATAAAGTCATGTTTTAAATACCCTACATAGAGGCCAACAACATAAATATTTTACTAAAAAAGGCACTCTCACAAATAGAAATTTTACTGCTCTTCACCGGCTGTGTCTCCTACTGTTCTGCCCACAGCAGGAATGAAGTCCCATGCACATCGAGGGCCAGTATATCTAACCTCAAATTTCTGGGACACTTTTCTTTTAACATTACTATCCTTTTCATGGATAATCTTTCAAAAACAAACCAGAAACTACAATATAAATGACGTCAAAACAATAAAGTTCATAAAAAAGCAAAAAAAAAACCCCCAAAAACCCAGCTAAGTTTATTTTATTAATTATCTTCATTTTGTCCCCAAAGAGACAGAGCTTGGGTAGGATGTAAGAGCCACCCAACACCAAACACAAGCAACCCGGCTCCACAGCTGCACTGCAGAACAGGGCTACCCAGAGTTCCATCATACCAGGAAGGAGAGCAGGGCATCCTTCAAACCCTTCTCAATTCTAATAATCCGATAAGAGTGTTACATACTCGCGCGCGCGCGCACACGCGCGCGCGCACACACACACACACACACACAAAACACAACCTACCCCTTTTCCGGGTTTTGAACCGCTGGCCTGTTAGTACTGGCTTCTGATGCTTATTCATAAAATTACTGAAAAAGAAAACAAAGTTTGTGTGCTTTGAATTAGCCGTCCAAATAAACCTATGTAGATAATAAACACATGTTCAACCTCTGTAGTGATTGTAGTGAAAGGGGAGCGCAGGCCTGCTTTTCGTCCTGCCCGGCTCCCGCA
>LOJH01012003.1:9693-25607 GCA_001685095.1 Ellobius talpinus
AGAGAGAGAGAGAGAGAGAGAGAGAGAGAGAGAGAGAGAGAGAGAGACTCCCCTTATGATTCTTGTGGGTTTCAGCTTGTCTTTTCCAAACCATTCCAACCCCAAACATCTTATCCTTAGCAACTGTGAAGTAAAAAACCCACAAACACTGAGCCAAGAGGGCAAAGTTGGCATGCCCTGTACTCTAAATGTATATATTTGGAGAGGGTTAATTTGGAAAGCCTGAATTGAAAACTATTTTCTTTTTTCAGTTTCAAGTGCCTCACAGCCCTTTGAAAGTTATGTTAACTAGTTCTCAAAGATGTGCTCAGTAAAGTTTAGAGATGAGGATGTTGTTCCTAGACTTTATGTGAGGTTTGAAAAAATAATGGTCACTTTATTTTCTTTGTTTTCTAAGGGAAAACATGTTTGCTTCAAGAGGCTGGAGAACGGGGAGGGGCTGGGAATCCGTGTGTTTGTGACAGTGCACAGCCAGGACCTGGGTCCCTTCTCCTTCAGCCTGTAGGGATGCAGCTGTTCTAGAAAGAGGGAGAGCTCTCAGCTGCCTGTCAGTCCCTGGCCCCAGAGCTCAGCCAGTGCATACTTGGTCCTGTGGGGTCCCTAGGGTGCCACATTCCTTCCTCTGGGGCGTGGGAAGCTTGCTCCTCAGGAAAGAACTATATATTCATAGCCAATTTAGAAACTTCAACTGTATTAAAATCCATTTACAGCAAGGTTCTATTTAAATTTCCATCACAGACCAGTGAGTTCTTCAGAGCATCGATTTTAGCATTCGGTCAATTACAGGTACTCACCACATTGCTGAGCCAACAGATGAGAAGTTTTAACAAAAGAGTCAGTTAAAAGGCACAGCAGAAAATCCTGAGCTCTGGTTTCCTTTGCTTCTGATTCGACTAGCATCTCCTTGTCCATATGCCCTAAAACAAAATTCCTTTTTGTTTTTCTTTGGAGATGTTTTTGTTTTTGTCTCACTTTACTGATAAAACTCTAACTCTGTTTTTTATTTTCCATTTCACAGTTTCACTGAGAAGCATGGTTGCCTATATTTTTGCACTTAGGCTAATGGTGCACCTTAACTAATGGTGCCAAGAGTCAGCTCTGACTCTTCGAACAGGCCATCCAGCTCCACTCCCAGTGCTGACAGAAGTCAGACTCTAAGGATGTGCACTTGGCACAATCCCCATTCCCACTCCTTCTTCAGGCCTAGCCTCACTACACAGCTACATCTCTACCCTTTCTCAGTGAGACCAATGAGCAACTGCTCCGTTTGCTCTGAGCATTATAGAGTCCCAGCATTCCAGAGTTGAAAATAGGCTTGGTTTTCATCTTGTCTTATGATTTTATGGGGGTGGAAATCTTACCTCGGCTGAAATTTCCTTGACACAGAACTTCTTCCTCTTCCAAGAAGCCATTTTCCGTCCTGTCCTATATTTCTTTCTAAGGTCTCACAGGAGTAGGCAAATTAGAACTGAACTGGTAGGCCATTTGTGTCTGTTAGATTTGAAATCAAGTGTAAAGGAAAAATCAAAAATTAAGAGCAGAGGTGTGAAAGTCTGACCAGCTTTGTCAGGTACCATCTCTTCCAGGTGGTTCTACCCTATCTGCCTCAATTCTGCCTCTCATGTCCTTCACTGTCCCCTGATTTTTCTGCTGAGTTTCTTGTACATGATGGTCCTTGAAAACCTACTCCTCATTCCATTCAGGCTATTTATGTATTTATTTAGCTCTTATAGTCTTGAGATGTTGAAGGGACTTAGCTATTCAACAAGTGTCTGGCTTTTCATCCTTTTGGCCCAGGGGACAAATCAAGAACTAGTAATTTTGTACCTGAACTTAGAAACTATGGGAACTTAAATGATGACTTCCATTTGTTGAATGAATATTTGAGGTCATATTTGAAAGATTTTAAGAGAGAAGGCAAAGAAAACATGAAGTATCTGCAACTGGCACATGGTTATCTTACGGAAAACATTCCTAAATGACATGAGAAATGAATGTTACAGCAGTTACAAAGAAACAGTGCTGCACAATACTTTCAGCAACACAGATGAAATGGAAAAACACTCACAACACATACCTGTAGTAAGGACAGAGGTTTATTTATGTGCATATTTTATATTGACTTAGTTTAAAAAAATTGAACATACTGCCAATTCACAAACCCCAATTTTAAAGTTATTTAAAAATTACCAAAAATTTAATAAAGATTAAATTAAAACTGAAATTAGGAAAATAACAGGAGAGAAGTTCTTAGTTTTTTGTCAGTCAAGAATTGAGAGTAGTTACATGATTTTCTTCCAAAGAGCTTACCATAATTTTAAACCTCTGATTATTGTATTCAAACTGCTTTGTTTCTTGGATAAATGATATTCACTAGAAAGTTTTCTGTTACAAGGAAAGAAGGATCAAACTCAAGGGAAACAAAAATTAAGAAATGCAGCATGCTCCTAGAGGACCCAGACACTTCAATCTTTAGACCTAATTTCTTAAGTCAAGAACTTGATATTTCAACACAAGTTTGTGGGGAAATAGTTTTATTCTAAATTCTTCCACTCAAGTTTACCTTTGACCTATTATGGTATCCAAGATTTACCACTGCAATTCTGAAATCTTTCTATTTCTTCTGTGATTGTGATTTGAATTGTGATTTCAGACTTCCAGGCTTGGCTGATTGTGAGACATGAGAGGTATCATGAAAACTGCAAATGGTAATTCTGTGGGATAATGCCCTTGTACACTGTAAAGATTTGTCACTCGCATTGATTTAATAAAACGCTGATTAGCCAGTAGCCAGGCAGGAAGTATAGACTGGGTAACCAAACTAGGAGAATACTGGGAAGAGGAAAGGCTCAGTCTGCAGTTGCAACCCATACACAGAGGAAGCAAGTTGAAAATGCTGCACTGAGAAAGGTACCAAACCATGTGTCCAACATAGATTAGAATTATGTGTTAATTTAAGTTGTAAGAGCTATTTAAGAATAAACCTGAGCTACTAGATCAGATAGTTTATAATTAATATAAGCCTCTGTATGTTTCTTTAGGACTGAACAACTCTGGGAACAGGCAGGACAAAAACTTCCATCTACATGATGATTTGCTGGTGTACTACTGTCTTGAGATGTAGTCCATTAATGAGACATACAAAGGAAGCTGACTCTTTTCTTCAACTCATATTTTTCTGCATCGAATATAATATCTAAACAACATAATCTAAAGACTCAACTCAAATCCATGAGATACTATTCTTAAAACAATTATTCATCTGTCAAGGTGTAGTGCTTTATCAAGTGTGTTTCAGCATCAATGACCTGGTTTAGGTGGCAGCATATCTAGCTATTGACTCTCTGTCATGGTGACTCTAATACCAATTCCAGATGTGCCCTTGAGAGCAAATCTGCACAGACCTTTCTCAAACTCCAGTTGAATCAAGGAGGAAAGAACCTTGAGAGTCAAATGTGGTTAAGTTGTAGTACTTTCCTTCCAAATATTTCTGTGCGTTAGCTTTGTGCTTTCTTCTCCAGAGATGGAATTTTCTTTTCTACCTGAAATGCTTAACAAATGATGTTCTTAAATTGGAGCAATAAAAATATGCCTTGGCGACATGTGAAAGTTTTCTTAACATATTACCTTCTACAGTCACTTAAATTTGGAAGGAAAAGAACAACAGCATTTCTAAAAGAGATTGGAAGGTGGTCTTTGTAAAGAGAAGGTAATAAACTAGTTTTAAAAAGTACATGACATTTGCACAAAGGGATAGTTGTTGTTTTTATCTCTGAACCTCTCATTGTTTAAAACACATATCGAAAGCGTGTTAGGATAACTGAATGCATGACTAATAATTTCCATTGTTGACCCTCTAAAGTGTTCCTAACCACAGAAGGGCTGAGTTGCCTTTTTATCACCACACGGCATGAGCAAAAATCAGCAATGAGCCCTGACCTCTCAGGCCCTTCATGTGATCCCAGGAGTCTAACCCAAATATTCACCAGGGCTTCTTTTGCAAAAGTGACCATGTCAATCTCTAGTGGATGGCTGTTAAAATGTTGATAGGGACATATTTTGTATGAAAAATGGTTAGCTCAGCATTTGAAGAGATTGATTTTCATGCATTAATAATCTGACCATTTAATTAAAATATAATGCTAGAGAGTCCCAATCCACAGAACAGAATGACCTCGAGAATGTCCTGTCATTGAGAGGTGGTAAGGGGTTATCAAAGAATACAGTGAAAGAATGGTTTTTCTTATGTCTTTTTGTGATTGATTCAAACTTGTATGTGTCTGAGGCCAGTGCTCCACCTGGTATGATCTTTAGCTCTGCTCATGGAATTTAGTGTTATCCATTCCTTTGAGCTCCACTTCTGGAAGTATACCGCAGTGGAACACATAAGTACAAATTCTAATAGAAGCCCCTGGATCTTCTTTGGCTTCTGAAAATGCTCTATCAGTGGGGTGCCCCAGATAGAGCCACACACTGAAGGCCATTTTCTTCTGCCAGTGAAACCTGGAAATTCCACAGTAAGAACTGCGTGCATGAAATAAAATCTTATAACTTGACTTTTTAAGTCCAGCTCACATGCTCCTTTGTAAAACCCCCATCATAGAAGCAAGAAAATTTCAAATTAGCTAGTGATTCAGGTTGCTAAAGCCCAAGATTTAGAGGAGAAGACTGTATAGTTAGAACATCAAGGTTTCTTTCTACTCACTGTCAGTGTATCTGGGTGATGTGTTAGATTCACAGTGTTTCTGGGTTTTGCCCTGGCAGAGTCAGGCTTCTAGTCACTCTAGTTTAGATAGGCAACCAGGAGGCCTCCCAAGCTTGACCTCCTTCAGTGATTACAATACAGCCTTCTCAGAAGAACATAACAGCATAATTCATGTTGTGCTGTCTTTGGCCAAGTAAATACAGTGGTATCATGTGTCTCTGTGTGTGTGTGTATGTGTGTGTGTTTTAAAGAAATGATATTTTGATAGAAATTTGGAGTTATCTTTAGCTTCTGCTCAGAGAATTTCACTACACGGGCCTCACCATAAGTGAAAGAGGATGAAACATCCATGCTACCTCAAGGCAGAAACAGGGAGCTCCTGTTAGAATATGCCTGCTTTGGGAAAGTGTTCCTGCAGGAGTCCATTTACATTCGGAAACAGGAAAGCTGGCTGTATACTACCTCTGCTAAAGTGAGGACCACCTACATGCTGATTTTCATTTAGAAGACTAGAACCGTTAGACAGTTTCCAACAACCTTTCTTTCTCTGCATGAAAGTTTTGTTTGAAACTAGTGTAAATTTTTATACAACCCTGTGTGTTTGTGATATTGCCTGATTAATAACTTTGACTGCATCCCTTCTGAAAAGTACAATGAATAAGCTGATCAGCTGAGGGAGAGAATACTGTTTTTTTTTAATATAGGAATACTGGATGAGTTAAACCAAGTGCTCTATAACTTTAACTTGCTAAACTAGTCAGCTTGTGATGTGTAATAGTTTATCATGAGGTTAAACATGAATAAATATAGAGCTTAAAAGAGTGAGGTTAATAGACACTATTCACAAAATTGGGTTCAATACCAAATCACTTATTTTCTGTCATTGATATGTCTGATTCATTTGGAAATATTCTCTTGATTAAAAAAATCCACTCAGTTTTCTCCCCATTTTCTGATCATATTACTAAGAGAAAAGTGGTCATAAACCCCATAACAAAGGACAAAGCCTTGTTTTTTCTTTTGTTTTCTAATCCTGATAAATTGTGTCAAAATAAATTTAGAGCAAGAGGACCTTTATTGGCCAAAGGACTCCAGGAAAGGAAAGTAGCTGCAGTTTGCATCCTCTGGTCAGCTGCCTTATCACAGTTCAAACTTGCATGCTGGGGAACTGCTCTTTCTTTGGTACCTTTTCTGCCAGATTTCAACTCTAACAACAGAAGTTTATAAACAATGAAAATTCCAGCTGGTCGACATCAGCATCATGAAGCTTTCTCCTTGCACTGATACAAATATTTACCCTGAGCTCTGGCAAAGCTTTCCTTGCCAATGTCACCCTTAATCATACATTTTTCTTTGATTGAGTTATGCTTTCCAGTATGTGATTTGCCCCGGTTTACTTTTTAACACATCCCAGAGGCTTCGTCAAAATCAACTCTGGGCAGCCCATGTCATTTGGTAGCTGCCAAACCTGTTACTGAGTGGGAACTTGGCAAATAGCAAGGCAGCCATTCTAACTGATCTAATAAATGTGTTTATGCTTTCTGACCACCCTTTACTTTTTAGGTCCCTCGTATCCATAATGGAAGGAACCAAGAAAGGAAGTAGAGATGCATACAATTCTCTTTGCTGATTTCTCTCTCTCTCTGCCACCCTAGTGCAATGAAGTTTAAAACTTAAAAGGCTTCATCCATGATTCTCATTTCCTTCCAGAAGATGCGAGGTTATTTTCAAAAGGTTAAAATGACAGATTGATGTACTCTGGTACTGTAGTAAAGTCTCCTAGAACAAATATTTGCCACACCAAAGTCACTTGTGGAGGGATTAGCACAAAATATTACAAACATTTCTTCCTAGTTTTCTTGGCGAAATAAAACGGGTTTTCTGAACTGAACACTTGAACAATCATTTTAAAGCATATGGGTATTGTAGAAGTCCATGGGCTTTTCCTCTCCATATTGAAGTTCCTGCTTGAACAGTTTATGATTTCCCACGGAAAAAAGTATAAATAATTATTTCAATCACATGCCTATATTTATATTGTGCTTATGTTGGAGAAAAATCTTGCCATTTTGTAAAGCTGATGTCTGTAACATGTATCTAAGATGTAGTACATTGTGAAATATAATTCTTCAATTTTATTGGTCCAGTTTAAAAACCAAATGTTAAAAACTCGATGGCATTCAAATCTGTGAGGTATTCACTATATTATTGTTGCTGACACTGTTGTTTTACCTATGCTTCCCAAGGAATGACCACGCCCACATGGACAAGTGCACACAAACTCCTGCCTGCATATTACTGCAATTTCCCCTTTCCAAACTACTCTGTCATCTATCTGGAGGTTCGTGTTGATCTGAACATATAAAAAGTGCAATGATTTGTAGCAATGGATGCTTAGCTACAGTCATTAATAAGAAATCAAACCTGAGACCATGGTAAATAGTTGTCGAACCCTAACATCTGGCCAGGGTCTTGACAGCTTGGAATCTACTAATTTGTACTCCTCAGTTTCATGTACAGAGTTACAGGAACTTCTCATTCATGGCAGCTCATCAGTGATTCTTTGATATAACAAGGAGTGTACAACTAATGTAACAACTAAAAGGAATAAGTTATGAATAATTGTGAAGGAATTCGAACAATTTTCAAAATTCCTAGCTGGCTCTGTGAGCAGCACAACAAAAGAAGCAGCCTGCCTGGAAGAAAAGTCCAGTCACCACAGCTAGGGGAATGTTCTCCTCACTCTAACACAGCTGGGCGGATCCCAAGATATGTTCCCTGACTCCTCAAGGTAAATCAGGTGACAACAGAGACACCAACTTAAATGTGTTTAAAAGAGAAAACGTTCTTCCCATCACAGGCATGTGACCAACTGGGGGGACACAGAGGTTGTAATTTGGAACAGGCACAGAACAGTTCTTTAACTTGCCCAGGAATATAGAGGCTTAATGGTTAAATCAATGAGGGCCTATTCCCTTTTATCTCCTGGGCATGCATGGTTGTGCCTATGAAGGCTAGAAGAGATAATTGAGTCCCCTGCACCTGCACCCAAAGTGGTTGTTGAGTCAGCCAGCCAGTGTGCTGAGTACCAAATTCTACTACTTTGCAATACCAACAAACACTCTGAACCATCTTTCCAGAAATCTCCCCAACCCACTTTTCCAACTTCAATATTGATACTCTAGGTACAAGCATGAGACTTGGTTAAAATACAGAAATTTTACTTGAAAACACCTAATATTTTGAAATAACCTAAATTTCATGATTCAGATTGTAGCATGTTAAAAACTTCGAGGCATTCTTTAGAACCCCAGAATGATTTTCATCAAATTGTATGATGCCATCCATGGGCTGATGGAATCAAACCACCTGGTGACCAATGACACTTTGCCCAACCTAAACTCACTTACTTCTTAGTTTTCCACATAGTAATAAGCATTGTATATTTATGTCCAGTCATATTTCGCAGAAAATGCTATAGATAAATTTTCTTTCATACATTCCATTAAGATTGTTTATTCAAGAGGGCATATTAATAATTGAAAGAGCAGTTTTCTATACATTTGTGTCTTTACAGATTATATGTAAGGCAGAGCTGACAAGACAGTAGTTCTTTATTGAATTTATATCTCATGGGTCACTGTGAAGAGGAAAATATTGTTTCTGTTATTTCAGTTCTCTGTTTACATAGTGGAATTGCATCTAGTTAGATCAACTGATCCACATCTTCCATAGTATGGAGCTCTGTAAACCATGTCAGAGAGGATGTGTTTAATCATTCAGATTTAAAAGCATTTATTCACTTCATTTTCATATAAATGACATATCCTCTCCCAGAAAGATAGTTCAATCTGTGTATATCACTTCCTAATTGCTTTAGGCAATAGCCTAAGGTTAGACTCCCTCATTGTTCTTTCTAGACACAAACTGAAGTGAAAGAAGCCACAGAGAGGTCAGTTCTGTGTGTTGCTGGTCTCCATGTGAGGTGGCTCTCCTGCTGCTACCTCTTCACATGAAGTGGCCTCAGTCCTTGTCTTCCTCCACAACTTAGAGCAATAACTCATATATTTTACACATTCAGCATTTGTGTGTTTCTATAAAAGATAATTAAGCAAACCTCCATTAAAGTTTAAGGGTAAGAGCTCTCATCAGCAGATTTAAACAAACAAATAAAAACACAAAACAAAACAAAACAAAAAACAAAAACAAACAAACAACTGTCTAATCTCATTGTTCCTTAATTTCCAGAATTTAATTCATTTACTTCTTCCTTAAGTACTTCGGTAGTTCAATTTTCTTCCCCTAATTTTACTTTTAGTACCTCCCTACAGTTCCCATTTCTTCAAAAGTCACTTCTTGGTCTTCTCTCCTAAGCATAGCTAATCAATCACCCATCCTCTTCTCAACTTCCCAGAAGACACAAGCCCTCTGAGCATAGCAGCTCTCCCAGTGCTATGCTCAGACCGTGACCCATGCTGGCAAAGCTTCTGCTCCCATGTGGCCACATGTTTCATAAGGAGAGCTACTAAAATGCAGGCAGGCACATAGTCTTAATTGCTTGCTAGTGGGCACTCAGCCAACAGGCTGTTAGCAGAATGAAACCCAATCTTAGAGAAAAAGTGCTGAAGCCCTGCTCTGGATCACCCAAGCCCCATATGGATTGCATGTGCTTTAGGGAGATTTGAGCAAGATGAACTCCTTTTCCACTCCTTTGGGTGGGAATATCAGTATATGGGTTTCTAGGAGATTTTAATTTTAGTGTAATAATCCTCACTGCAAGACAACTTTAAGAGGAAACTTGGTGTCTCATTTCTAACTTATGACATGAACAGATAAGAATAGATTCTATTTTTTTTCCTTCCCTGAAAACAATGTTTTCAATTCTATTTTAAACAAAATTATGACTTCCCAATACTCCTACATAGCATTTTGGAATTTTTAAGGATTTGTTCTGTTATTTGCTAAACAGTTGGTCTTTGCTAATTAAATATTGTAAACCTCAGTTGACTTGTCTTTATAGAGGGAAATTGTGCTGCCTTCTTGAGTGGCTGTGAAGAGCCAATGAGATCAAAAGCTCTTGAGACTATGCAGCCTACAAAGAAAATGTCCAATAATTTCTGGGTCTTAATTTTATTGCTCAAAAATACAATCTAATAACATTCTCACTAGGAAAGCATCTCAAAATATATTCAAAATATTTACTGTGCACATTTCAATATCTAGTGGTTTCACTATATCCTTTTTGATGTGTCATACTTTGGATTGAGTACTATATTATCTTTTCTAAAGAGCTACAGAATGTCTTTAAAAATTATAGGTAGTAAAACAAGGCACTGAGTAAGACAGGGAAATATGCATGCTTAGATTTCTTTGCATTTTCTTATTATAACACTAATTCCTGGGCCTTCAATTTAATACTAGAGCACTGTCATTTGATAAAGATAGGACAGGAGATGTGCTTTGCTTTATTTTGTCCTCTGGTAGAACTTCAGAGAGCTGAATGCATAGACAAATCACTAAAGTATTAGAGTAAGTTTCATTCCTGAGGATTTTGATAATTTTTCGTGACCCATTGCTTGCAAAGTGTTTTTCCCAACAGACAGGGTTGGAATCTGGGAAAGAAAACATAAAAGTCCTTTCTCTTATCACTCTAAAAATTTAGGAGACCATGAGATATTGAGCAATTTATATTAGTATCCAGGCATTTCTCAAGGGAGATGGAGATAGTACTCTTTGGGGGAATGTGTGTTTTCATTTGTTATACTAAAGAATTAAAACATGAAAGAAAAATAATGCTAGTACCGTCTGTCACCAGTTTTTATGCTGTTAATCTATTGTTTGGTGTAGCAGCTTTTAGTTCAAAGAGAATTTGCCACAGACTTCTAATTAATATTACAGAGGCAAACGCATAAGTACTCCATCCAGCATTAACAATTACCTTTGTCATTTTCTTGGTAAACAATAAGGTCTAAATTTGATGAAAAAGACATCATCCATATGGTAATTTGATATCTTTAAAAATCATGTGAGGCCATTTAAATTGCTAAGTTCAATAAAATGTCATTAAAGATATCTTATTCCCTTTCTCCCCAACCAATTCTGAACCCCAGGAAAGGGTTACCATAAAAATCTGTTTAACTTTGAATCAGATATGACTCCATCTATTTCTTCAAAAAATGGTAAGAATTAATTAATATTAATCTATAATCACATTGATGGGAAAATTAATGGAATTTTTAATAAAAATATAACCTTAACAGGATTTCAAGTTGTCCTTTAGAATATAAAGCTAACACTTTTGTCCTGTTAGCAACTAGCTACCAACTGATTAAATTATAAACTGTAATGCTGCAGGAATCTTCTTTTGTTTTCTATGTATAGGTAGATTTGTGAACTACAATAAAATAATTGAAATTAAAGTAAATTTAGAACTTGATTATGACTGTTTATGAAATTACTGGGATTACTTATTCAAAAATACTTGTATTGTTAAACCTACTGAAATTTAGCTTGTCTTTGTACTTGTTGATTTAGATAAACCTTGATAGAAATAAATCATTATGACAAATTAATTTGAAATATTAACATTAAGGAAAATATAAAATAATAGGAAGGCATTTGAATTTTTAAATAATTTGTTTAAAGAAAACATTGCATATTTGATAAAATTAATGTCATATTAACATTAAAATTACCTCTGTTAAACATGTACTTTCTCAAATATAAATATAAGTACATTTATATAAAATATAATATATTCATGAATTTATATTTTAATGTTTTATATTATAAATATATTTCTCAAATATGAGTAGCAATTAAAATTATTTTTATTTGTGTGTCTATATGTATGTATATGTGTGATACTTAGCAAATTGACTCATACATAGTGCTAGGAACTGTGCTTTTCGTTGCTTGATCTTTTAAAGTATTTGTTGAATATTTATAACATTTTGTACTGTGCATAATAAAGAAAAAAGGATATGTATGATAAAGACTATTATTTTTCCCATTGTGTTCTTTTAGTGCTTATCAATACTGGATGTTAAAAGCTATTTCCTTTTATTGTATTAGCCAAATTTTCTATCAGAAGGTACTTCACAGCAACAGAATAATGAAAACTTAGTTTTATAGTGATAACTCTAAAGCAAAAACATATTATGAAATCCTTTTTTAAATTATCAAAGTAAAAAGATGAAATAGCAGTAATGAAATTGTTATAGTAAGTAGACTTTTATTATTACATCTACTACCTTGAAAATTGTGAATCCATGTGTGTCTGGTTACTTTGAGCAAAGCCAAATGTCTTATTAAGCAAACACTGAACCCCAGCAGTACCCAATAACAGAACTGACAGTGTCAGCATGGCCGTCAGGCTCCCTCGTGGACACCCACAGTGTTGCTGAGACAGGGATTCTGACATCTACTCTGAGTTTAACTACAATTCCCGTCATGGTGATAACAGTGATATGGTAACTGGTCTGACCCTTTCCCACCAGCCTGCTTCCCTGAAAGTGGTCTCTGTTCCAAAGGCATAAGCAAATGAGAAAAAACAACCCAAAGTGCTGCTGATTCTAGGAAGGAGATGCTTTTCCTAAACAAGAATTTACATAGAACTTTAAGATGTGAGGATTCCAGGAATCAATGGTAGCCTATGAAGGCCAAATCCCACCACATCATTTGAGAGCCTTTCCTCCAAATGCATTTTGAACTACTGTACTCTAAATATTTCCCCTTTTATTTTCTTAATCTTTATATACAATATATGAAATAATTCTACAAACGTAAAATGCTAACGCATTGTAGCAATGTCTGCCAAGTATTATAAACATAAATAAAATATACTGGAAAAAGTGCACTTTGCCCCTGAAAACTAACAGCAACAACAAAAGCAAATCAAAACCTGATCACGAGAGGCAGTATAATTCAATTGGTTAAAAAGAGTGTATGAGCATTGGGGTCAATTCCTTTATAATACTGATGTAGTGGAGACTTTTTTTTCTTTCACAACTCTGAAGGTTATGTTGCTAGCTATGTAGCCAATTATGTACTGACTTCTAGTTAGCAGGAGCCACAGATGTTGTTAAGCCTCCCACAATGAGCAGGACACATCCCCCGCAACAAAGAACAATCACACACAAAAGATCAATACTGCAGAGATTGAGAAGCCAGGCTACCCAGAGAAAATTGGCTGAATACCACTTAATATATCCCATCTGCAACTCTATATAATTTTCTTTTCTAAATCCAGATACTCAAATATTTGCAATACATTATTTTTCTTCAAAATGAAAGAACTTACACACCACCTATCTGGAATGTAATGTTGCTGTGCCTAAGAATATACAAACACATCCAGAGTGGTTGTTCCGTGTTCACCACCGTCAGCACTCGACCACAGATACCCCATCTGGTGCAGTCTGATATGGGTAATAATGGTGGAGTGTTCTTGCTGTCTTGACTGTAGTCATTACTGTGATGTTATTTTAGGACTAAGTAGTGTTTGCCCATTGGACCATAAAAGTGTGTCATGTAAATACAGGTTTTAGAACACACAATAGTCTGTCCATGTGGAGAAATATGCAGGGGAAAAGCCTCATAAAGCGCCTTTAATAGTATTTGCTGGGCATGTGAAGTAATTCCTTTCCAAGGTTAAATCACTTGGAAAAAAGGGGCTCTTCATTTCAAAGACCCCGTAAATAATTATACTGCATTATACATCATTCATATGTCAATGTAAATTTTGTTGTTAAACAGAAGGAGTTTGGAATGACACAGTACCAAGGAAATATCTCACAATAACCAAACCTTTTATTTCTTTATTTACTCTCACCTGGGTTGCTCTTTGAAATTGAATTGGATGTGAGGGGCTAGTGTTTATTGAGCCAGCAACCTTATATTTGACACTTTATCTTAGAATTAAGTTCTGAACACTAATATATCCCATAGAAAAAAAATTCCAAAGGGAAATCACCTTCATAGAAGTCATCCTGGTAATACTAGACCGTGATTCTTGACAGATGTTATATTCAAGTTGACAGCAAGAAAATAAAGTACAAACTAGTCATGGCTCAAACAAGATTTTAAAATTGTCTGAGTTGAATCACGACAAGAGGCATATACTTGGCAGTTCATGATTATATTATGGAACATTTGAAATAAATACCCATTTTTTTCATTCCTATAACAGTGACATTTTACCACTGAAACATAATTTCATATTGGTAGTTAAAAAATTTATAGTTACCTAAAACAAAACTATCCAAGTGCACACAGGATGATAAATATTTTAATCAGTATTTTGATTAAAGAACCATCTCAACCATATGCCAGATTACATGTATTTTTTCATTCAAAAATTTCAAAATATTCTTTGTTGTTTTTTAAAAGTCCATGTGATAGCTAAAACTGCAGATCTTGAATTAAATTCTTTAAATTTCAATTCAAAGCATACTGTATATGTCTTTAGAAAAATTAAATAAGAATTTTGTGTTTGGTTTCCTCATAATTATCCTGCCCACCTGAATGAATGAATATGAGGATTAAAATTGATTAAACACATAGTGCTTATAACAACACAGGCACAATGGAGCAGCATTTGCCAACCTGACTTTTGAAAATGTCTCTAACAGATTTATTTCTTCATTTGAAGAAGAACCATGCACTTGATGAAGAAAGGAAAAAGTTTCACATTGCATATTCTGTGTATAGGCCAGAGTAAGGAACCATAAGCAACCTGAGATGCAGCCATGAACATATTCCCTAAACTACTGAAAATTCTAGCTTTTGTTTACATACTAGGATAAGAAAAGTTAATGCTAAAGTCCTGGTAAGAAATTGAAAGTAAGCCTTAAGTCACTTACAAAGGTTTTATGTCCTAAGACAGCTATGCAATAAATAATTTAGCCATATAATAATTCATACAGCAAGAACAGAGAAAAACTAGCAAAAAACTTCCAGTTTATGAATTTCCATGAAAATCATGTCATATATTGATATTAGGCTTGCCTTCTATGTTAATTCAATTGTCGAATAGACTTTCTTTTCTGTCAAGGATATCTTCTTACCTGTTTAGCTGCAGGATGAATGAGTCAGTGGACCTGATTATAAGATCACTTGATCAAAATATATCCCCGAATTTATTTTGGAGGCCTTGGATGGGACCTAATAGTGGACTTCTAAAGGCTGGGGGTATTTTACAATGTGCTCTAGAGTGTGACTGCTTAGCATCTACCTAGCTAGTGTTATAACAATACTATGGCCTGGCAGGTGCTCTTTATCTGCTGGGTCTGAACAACCTCATCTGAAACCATTTCCTCCTTTGCTCACTATTCTTCAGTCACACCGGCCACATTTCAGTTTTTTAAAATACATTCATCTCTTTCTTTCCATGGAAAATTGAAAGAAACTGTATGGTTTCCAGGAATATATTTTTTCTTTCTTCACACCTGACTAATATTACTAGGATGTGATTTGAAATGAAATTTCTAACAACCACCAAAATGTGTTCTAGTTCTATTGTAGTACTCTTCTATAATTTGGGAAATAGCCTTAACGAGACACTGTCGATGATTGTTTCTTTCACATTTTTCTCTAGTATACTTTACATGTGGACTTAGATACTACCTCTTGTCCAGACTGAAGCACCCTTTCTTGGAGGAAGTAAATGAAATTTACAAAGCTCTATAGTTATTGAAACTAAGATTCACAAGGTCCCTCCCCAAGGTTGTAAAAATGGTAAGAAATGCTGGAAGGAGGACAATCTCCCATTGCCTAAACAGTCTGAAAATCCCAGAATGCAACTTTTGTGAATGACAATCCCTACTAGGGTTGACTTTGTGGTGATACAGATTCTTGTGAGTCATCCATGTTCCGGCAAAGAACCCTTCATGAAGACTCCAACACGATGCTCCCAACTTTTGCCCAGCCATCTTGTTGGCTTCCAATTTCCAGGAGGATCTATGTATGTTTTTCTTTGGGTACACCTTGTTATTTGGCTTCTCTAGGCTTGTGAACTATAGGCTCAATGTCCTTTATGTCTAGAGTCCACTAATGAGTGAGTACACACCATATTCATCTTTTGGGGTCTCGGTTATCTCATTCAGGATAGTGTTTTCTATTTCCATCCTTTTCCATGCAAAATTCAAGATGTCATTTTTTTACCGCTGAGTAATACTCTAATGTGTATATATTCCACACTTTCTTTATC
>LOJH01012004.1:4908-25978 GCA_001685095.1 Ellobius talpinus
CCAACAGTGTGAGAGACTGAAGCTAGCCATTGCACCAACAGTGTGACAGACTGACAATTGACACAGTAGAGACGTATGGGGTTTTGCCATTACTCCATTTTATAGATGAACAAGTTGAGTAATTTATCCAAGGTGATTTAGATTTGAACCCAGATCTGTTTGAGTCAGGAAATTATATTAACACAACCATTTCTTTTTTGTTGTCATGTGCCTTTTTGTTTTTATTTATTTATACATTTATTTTAATACACCAAGTCTAATTCATGCTTTCTATGTACACATGAGTGGGAATCATCCACTGGAACCTGGAAAATCTACCAATGGCCACCCCCATAAAGGAAAAACCTGTTTCTCTCCTCTGGGAACCAGCAATTGCCCATAGCTCTTCAACTAGGGGTGGGGCCTCAGCCCACCCTCCCCATACGTGCTGGAATGTTATGCAGGTAACCACACCTCAGCTGCTATGAGGTCACATGTGAGTTTGAGCTTTTTCTTAGTCATCTTAGCAAGAACCTTCTATCTTCTTTTGAGTGTAGTATAAAGCCAAATCTGCCAGAATAAAGGGTGTACATAGGCATGAACATACACATACACACATGTACACACATGTGCACACATATGAGCACACACAAGCACACACATGAACACACGCACATACATGCATGCCCACACACACACATGAACACATGCACACACACGAATTAGGGGGTTGAATGTGTCAATGGGAAGGTTTGTAAGAGCAGAGTGGCCTGTGAGAAAGGAATGAGAGGATGACGTAAATCCTTTGGGGCATTTCGGTTAGAGTCCAGTGAGAGAGACAGACCGATCAGTTGTGCGGCTCTTGGACCGAGTAGACAAAGGGCCCCTGCTGGAGAAGTGCCTTTCTGACCTGGTGGTGGTGGTGAGCAGGAGGGTAGGTTTGGAAGCAGCTTCTGAGGGAGAAGTCAGAGGGTTGGCGTCAAAGATGACTCTTGGCTTTCAAGCTTAGGTTAGGAAACAGGAGGACACTGTGTGGTGTAAATGACCTCAGCATGGCAGAGGGAGGGAGAAGAAGGGCGGATTTCAACAGACTCACAAGTCGGGGGTAGAGGGAGCGGTGGGGAACAGCAAAGACATCTCACTTTCCCTGTGACCAAAGCTCCTTTTACTCATCGCCTCGTGTGCCTCTGTAGCCGCAGCTTCTGATTTCTGGAGTGGCCACCTCCAGGGGCTGAGGTTGTGTCACACAGGATGTGGGATATGCTGCAACCCAGACAAGCAAAATGCCACCTCGTCTAGAGCCGGAGCAAAGATAATGTGGGAGTGTGTGCATATGGGGTGGGGGACTAAGCAGGAGAGGGTTAACAACAGATACTAAATTACCCTGACATCTCTGGGCTTAGATTTATTCATGAGCAAAATGGGTACACTATCCCATGACCTGCATCTCAGAGTTGTCTTGAGGACTGGGTACAACAGTAATTTAGAAGGTTTGGAAGAACCGAGCACATGACAAACAGGCAATGCTAGCTAGTAGGGTTCCCCGATGGCCTCCTCCAACTCATTTTACTCCCCGGCCCCCCATCCCGCCCAGACTTGGAGCACAACAGGTCTAGAGAATTTAATATACAAAGAGAGACGTTTTCACTGAAACGTGTATTTCATTGAGTCTTCAGTTAACTGTGTTTTGGGATTGTCTACAGTACCTGTGTCCCCCTGGTGAGGGAACCAGACACAGCCCTGCCTCCCCTCCCCCAGCCCCACATAATCCAGACACTTTTTCCTGTTATGGAATATTGTTGGCATTTTTCACATTATTTTTGTGTAACATACATTTTTATATTATTATTTTAAAATCAGGGTGTTTTCAGGAAACCTCGTTGCATGAGGTTTTTGCTGAACATGCATATATGGTCATAGTCTAAAAATTTCTCAGTATGAAAAGTTACAAGCCAAAAAGTCAATGTTGTTTCCTTATTCTGAGGTTCCCTGCTGACACTCAGGAAGTCAGTCTTACTCAGTTTTTAAAGATGTCTCATAATGGAGAGATATGTTTAAGCAAACACAAGCCTCATCTCTTGTACAATGTGTACAGAAGAAGGAAGGAAAAGAGGATTTGGGAGGAGTCCGAGATTATCACAGCCATGAGAAGCAGGTGTTAACTAGTGTTCAGATGTCAACCCAGCAGACGCATGGTTATCTGATGGAGGATTAATCCTGTCCAGACAAGGTCTGCAGGGCCATTGATTCTAAAAGCTGTTGGTCACTTTTGCTGAAGTGGCTTGGTGTCTGCCCAATACCTGCACTGTAGTGTGTAATCTCATGTAATGTGCATATGTAATCCCATGTTTGCATCTCAATCTTATGGGCACAGATATCTGTGGGTGGTCAGGCAGATGACTCTTCATTCAGCTATATATTTATGATATATAGAATATATACTGGGACTTGCTTCAGAACTGGATCTATTTGTCCCACAAGGCATGTGGACATTTAAAAGCCTGCCTTTTTCTTTTGTTACTGGATGATTCCCCCTACCCCATTAGACCTCCAATGAGAGAATCTAGTCACATAGCCATAAACCTTGGTTCCCACAGCCATATCGCCATTCTGTTCCCTGAGACACATTAGAAGCCACCTCCCTGCAACTATCGTCCATTTGGCAGGACATGCAGCCAGGAAAGGAGTCTTTCATATAGATCACATTTGGGAACTTCAAAGATGAAGGGATGTCCAAGCTCGGAGAATTGCTTTTGTTTTGTGTGTGTATATAAACAGGAAACTTTACAGAACAGGAGGAGACCAGCAGAAGAATAAAGAAACTGATGTAGAAAAGCACGTAGTGGAGAGATCATTTTCACCCTCAGATCCTTCTAAGTCCTGTGCTTGTGCTTGCTGTGGGTCTTCTGAACCCTGATGGGACATTGAAGCTGGTACTCAGAGGTCCCTGATACAAGCCTTTTAGTCACAGTGAGTAGGAACATTAGCCCATAATGGTACTATTGATGTGGAAGTTAAAAAAAAGTAAACATGAATAAAATCCAGAAAACTTTATTGGAATCTACTCTGTGCAGAACATGTTAGTAACCAGTCAGTCCTAAGAGCCTGCACAGGCAGGGGCAAGACGTATGAATGGAAGCATTATAAGCATGAGCCTCTCACCAGCAGAACAGTCTACAGCCCTCCATGGCCCTTTATGTAAAACATGAAGAACAGTTTTTGCTGCTTGGACTCCCCAAAGTTCTCTTTAAGCTTGGATGGTGATTGCCCCATGGTAATCAACACACCATGTCCTACCACTTTTCTACAAGGCTATTTCTCTCCTGTACATAGTTTTCCTGTCATTGTCTTCGGCATCAGTTGCTCTTAGTCCTTATTTGAAGGGCCAACACATGCTTGCTGGGACATCTGCAGACTAGGGTACCCTCGGGGTGTTGTGCTTTCTGCTTTTCTTAATTCCATTCAAACCGTGAGTTGAAAGAGTCCTAGCCTTCCTCCCTCATTTCATCACAGTGATTGCTCTTCTCCCAAACTCTGTCTCCAGTTGAATGAAGCATGGGGATCATCAAAAGACTGTTCACCACCAAGGCAATTTCTGTCCACATCCATTGCGACATACCATCTGTCTCTGGCTTCTGGACTTGTCCAAGGGCTGGGGAGATCTTCAATCCTTCTATGAGCATTGTCGGTTGGACTCTATTGATTTCCTCTTGTTTTGAGTGTTTGCTGTCTTGCCCTTGCACAGCTGTCCCCAGACCATCACCGCCAGCATCCCATTTTTCTCAAGAGGATAAAAAGGACTCAGGGCATACAGTACATCTTGCTTTCTTCAGTGCTGCTTGCAAAAGCTTGTTAATTGCTGTATGACTGGGTAGATTCTCCCCATATCAGCAGCAGCCCTGACAGGAGTGGTCCCTGTATCCACGGATGGTTCCATTGCTGGTTTTCTCGATCTCCCAGCATTGTGAATTCTGTGCGTGACTTCGGTCATCGTACTTATTACTGATCTGGACAGAGGGATGAGTGTTCTTTATAAGTGGTGGGTCTTTTTCTAGAGCATAGTAATTATGCTACTATAGTAGACATGCCTTTCTACTTTAACATACTAACATGAACACATCAAACAATGTCATCACATACACCATTCCTATTCTGACTGAAGAGGTAGTTTTGTTCACATCCAAGGATACAAGATGAAGTGGGCTATCACTTTAGAATTCAAGACAGATAAGAGCCAGTATTCCGACAACAAGGGGTTCCATATAAAAACTCACTATGCAAAGTTAGGAGAGGAATCTGATCTGCAGTGGGAGAGGTTGATCCAAAAAGTTATTCCCCAGCATGGAGCCATTTCAGTGCACTAGGCCTGAGTGTGAACCGAGTCAAACAAA
This sequence comes from Ellobius talpinus, assembly GCA_001685095.1. Taxonomy (NCBI): domain Eukaryota; kingdom Metazoa; phylum Chordata; class Mammalia; order Rodentia; family Cricetidae; genus Ellobius; species Ellobius talpinus. The sequence continues at coordinate 9,279 of LOJH01012004.1, forward strand.
GCAAGACAGAATTAGTGTCTGCTCCCGGCACAGGAAACAGAGCTGGAATGATGGGGAGCTGCTTCGCCCAGAGGGGTCCTTACTCAGAGCTCCACCTTTCCTAATAACTATGGTCTCTCGTTTTCTGGAAAAATCAAAGAGGTTGTCCAAAAGCCTGGAAAGGAAAAGGGATGAAGCATGGACACTATGATGGATTGTGTTCTTTAATCAAGTGTAGTTCTCAAGTCATCTGAGGATGGCTTTGGATTTTGAACAATGCTGGGCTTCTGATTTCAGGTACACAGATTTCTATTCTGGAAAAACAAAACAAAACAAAACAAACAGAAAGACAAGGGACTGAGTGAGATTTCACAGTAGGACCATTTTCTTTTGGTAGATTTCAAACATAAGACATATGTAGGCGACCATTGTAACGTCAACCAATAGAAACAAAGCATTGAAACAGAGGATGAGAAAGCAGAAGGCAAGAAAGCCAGGCTACACTGTCACCCAAGTAATACATCTTTCACCCAGCCTGGGTCCTCACCCTGCTGCGGTGCTGACCCTTGATGCCTTCCTTCTGCACGCCCTTCCAGAACATTTCAGAACCAAGTCTTAGAGGGGCCAGTAGCACCTCAGTGACCTTGGCTCTCCATCCAGAAGTCCTTGAGTGAGTCTTGCTGCTAATACCTGATAAGTTCCGAGCTCCGTGTGGCCTCTGCATCCTGAGGTTACTATAATTGTCTCTTCAACCAGGCTCTTTCATAGGGAGCTTCAATCCCGTGGCCAGGCAATCAAGGCCTTGGCATTCTTGAGGTCCCAGCTTCTCGCTGGGGATGAAGGATAGACAACCCAACTGTGTCATGTTGTCTGAGGACTGGTCACCAGAAACTTCAGGTATATCTGACACTGTGCTGGATGCTAGGGTCAGAAGTACAACAGTCCTATCAGCCACTGTGACGTCTACCTTCTAGAGATCAGTTAATAGTGTTTCCTAAGGTAATCTCAGATAAGTAAGCAAGGAGCCACATGCTACTATAGCAGGTGGACATGATTAAGTTTAGGGAAAGGTTTTGAAGAAAGTGCTGATGGGGGGCAAGAGCTGAAGGATGAGGGAGAAGAACTGGTAGAAGAAGCCAAGTGGTGGGCACAGCAGGTACAAAGGCACTGAAACTAAAGGGAACATGCTACTATTGCCTGCTTCTTCTTTCATTCATTCTGTATATGCAAGGGGCTCACTAGTTTGGTCACTGTTAGGTGCTGAAGCTGCCAAGGTGAATGAGATATGGGCTACGTCTGCCACATCACAACCCTGGGCTTTGCTGACCTTGACTGACTCGGCATGTCCTCAGGGCACTGGGCAGTAGAGGCTGCCATCTGCTCACAGCCACTTGCCTTTACGCCCTCTCTTGCCTTGCTGTCTTCCCTGTCCCTGTTAACTTTTGTCGTGAGCCCCGGCAGGCTTCAGATTAAAGCCTGTGCGTGTGACAGACAGGCCCGAGGGGCCTCGAATCCCTTTCAGTTGTGCTGCAAAAGGGACTCACCTTTCTCCAGTCTGCTGCTCCCTTTGCTCTCCATTCTGATCTCTGAAAGAGATCAAAAAACAGTTTCAGAAGCTGTATTCCTTATAGACGTGGAAAGAGGGGACAGGAAGAGGCTTCAAAATCCTGGCTCTCAGAGAGAAATTATGACTGGGGGCTGGGAAGGCCTTTCAGGCATCTCCAAGGTAAAAGCTTTTTTTAGATGACTGTGTCTTAAGTTCTAATGTTGGACACAATCCCACCCCCATCTAGTGGTATGCTCACTGAAAGGGAGGGGCATGGGGGAACACATTCAGTTTTGCCAGTCTTTTAACGACCAGAAAAGAGTTTCCAAAATTTGAAATCTAAGTAGGTTTAGAAGGTAGGTGAAAAGTATTCAGAGCCAACAATACTGATGCCTACATAGGCTACCCAGATGGTGCTGCCAAATCATGCAGATGTATGGTTGCATGTTCAGGCTAAAGTAGGAAACCTCCAGACAGCTAGATCTCCAAAGGCCTGGTTGCTCTCTGAATGGACTTACTGCTAATGCAATTTGGGGTTCAAATTCCTCCAGATTGATGGATAAGGTTTGTTAGTACTGCTAATGCAATTTGGGGTTCAAATTCCTCCAGATTGATGGATAAGGTTTGTTAGTACTACTGTCCCACTCAGAGACTCATGGATTAGTCTTCTGGGCATTCATGGAAAACACAGGGACCATTCACCAGTACCCTGATGGTTTTGTGACTCAGCCTGTACTAGAGTCTTCCTGAACACTTCCCGTAACTTCTCTGTTACGTGTGTGCATATTTAAAAATGGCCATCTCTGCATGGAAGTATATCCATGAACAAGATTTAAACTTTTTTAGCAGAAAGATTGATAAGTGTCTTTTTTTGAGACAGGGGTCTTATTATGTAGCCCAGGTTGTCTCAAGCTCAATTCCTCTGCTTCCCCTTCCTGAATGCTATTATAGGGCTTTATCACCATGCCGAATTCACTTTTGTTCTAAATTTTCAAAACTGTTTTACCCACTGTGGATTATCTGCATTCTTACATATTTCTATAGAGCCAGGCTTCGAATTTTACTGATGAGTCTTCCCAGGCATTTGATTTAGATTGCTTTGCCCCATTGATCAATTTGGAGAAAATAGTATCAACAATATTTTGTCTTCAAATCCTTGGACATGGTGCATGTTTCCATTTATGTAGATCTACAATTTCTATCCATAGTAACGTAGAGTTTTAGGACTTGCATTTGTCTTGTTGAACGTATTGTCAACAACGCCTTATTATTATGTGATGATCCTAGAAACTGTACTTAAACATTTATTCAGTATTTGTTTATTGTTGTATATAGAATATCGTTGACCTCAATTGTTTTTGACCTTGCATTGCAAGACTTTGTTACTCTCACTTATTAGTTCTAATAGCCTTTTAATAGTTTTAAAGGCTTTCTACAGACATGATCATGTTATCTGCCTCAAAGATGGAGTTTTTTGTCCTTCCTTTCCAATCTGTAAGCCTTTCTCTTTTCACACTGGATAGGACTCCCAGCACAATGCTGAACAAAACCCGTAACCATGGGCATCTTTGCCTTCCTCCCAGTCTTAGGGGAAAAGCAATTTGCCCTTTATCACTATGATGCAATCAGAATGATTTTGGTAGATTTCCTTTGTGGTTTTCAGATATTCCCCTTCAATTCCTAGTTCATAAAAATTTTTCTTTCTCTTTTAAAATTATGAATGGGTGTTAATTAATTTTGTCAAATGCTTTTTTCATATCCATTGCCATGACCACATGGGTTTTCTTTTAGTCTGTTTGTTAATGACTATCATTTCTGGGGCTTTGAATGCTCAACTCTCCTCTTGCCTAGACTATGTTCTACGCTATCACAGTGTAATATATTCGTAATATATTACCAGACTTTAATTTCTTATTTTGTTAAGATTTTTGTAATCTGTGTTTATATGATATTCTTCTAGGATTCCTTTCTTGATCTGTTTTCCTAGTTTGGGGTAACAGGAATCTCCCTACCTTCTCAGAGCTTGCTCACCAACTACAGTGAACTGTGAATAATCACAATGCCGCTTTTTCTCTGCTCTAAGTAACAGTTGTATCTTTCTGTTGCTGATGACCAAGGTCTCGAAACAATAGTTTCACTCTCATTTTGTCTGGTTTCCAGTTGTCTGTGGCAGGAAGCAATTTATGAAGCAGTCGGGAGGAAGAAGAAGTCATTTTTTTCTGTACAATTTGAAGAGAGCTTAGACAGGCTCCTCTTATTTCCTCACATCTGTAATCTTCCCTTGCTGAGATGCATGTTGGGTACAATGTTGAGTCTGGTCTTTGCAGGTAGAGACAGCTACTCCTTTGGGTATTTGAGAGCAGGCCTATTCTCAGGTTAAGCATTCTTTGTTTATTTGAGGCCCTGGTTTCAACGTGGCATCACCCCTAAAGTTCATGTGCTTGGAAGCACAATGTGGGGATAACGAAAAGTAGGTAACCTTGTTGGAGGAAATTTGGTCATGGGAGCCACACTTGGGAGAATTAGTAAGTACCTTGGGAGTGAGTTGGGTCTCAGGGATTGGCACTGGATACACAGGCTGTTATGAAGCCTGTTCCTTTCTTTGGTCTTTCTTCTGTACACACATGCACCCACACACACTGCTCTTACGTGTGTTCCCACCACACTATGCAATCTGTACGCCACTGTGCCGCATGATGTGGCTGCCTGATCTTGGGCTTTTCCTCCTCAAGCCATAAACCATGACAACAGTTTCCTTTCAGGCATCAGCCTTTGGTATCCTGTTAGAGCAACGCAAAGGAACCGAAGCATTTGAGCTGTTTCTTATTTGGGTTTACAGATACTCTCTAAATCTAATTAGATTTTATTATTGCTCAAAGTCCTCAAAAAAAAAAACAAAAAAAACCATAGTGTTTTATAGCTGGGTATAGTATCCCAGATAAACATAGAACATGAAATAATCAAATGATCTTTTTATACCCATGACAAAGTTAGCACAATTACAAGAAAGCCCCTGCTTTAAAAGCAAAAGCCAACGATCAGGAGACACAATGTGTGACCCGCACTTTTGGAATGGTTGGTAACTTCAGTATTTTGAAATGGAAACAGGATGAGATCACTAACTTTCAGTTTTTAAATGCTGTGGAGGTTCCTGTTTAAATGCTGATGAAAAACAAATCACTTGGGAAAAGGCACTTGTCCTTTAAGAAATTATAACTTGTTAGGTATGGTAACACACACCTTTAGTCTCAGACTCAAGAGGTAGATCTCTAAGTCCAGCCTGGTCTACGTAGGAAGGCCTGAACTAATGAGAACTTGTCTCAAAAAAAATTGTGGCTATGTGAACCAAGATACTTCTCACTTAGCTGTAGACACTTCTCTCTCAGCTGTAAACACTTCTCACTTAGCTGTACGGAGGCAAACTGTAAAAGCTGTTGGCATCATGAGCACTATTATGAACATTCTTTCAGTCAAACAAATCCTCAAATAGACAAACTGAGAGGGTAACTTCAGATAGGATGAACACAATAATTCAGAATTATACAATCTTCTGCCTTTTCTTTCTTATTAATCCGGGGGACGAGCAGGGTAGAAATCACTGTATAGACTTGGTAATTCCTTCCTATTCATTTAAACGATCTAAATAGAGTAAATATACATACATAACTGAGACACAATTAGTAAACACTGGACAGGACTTTCAATGTCCAGTTAGTTATTTTGAAGGCTGTCTCCTCTGAGAAGTAGATCAGTGTCATATGTAAAGGAAATCTATTTGGGAATTTATTCCCATTAATTGTCAATGAGGATGGGTCATGACTGCTCCAGTATCTGTCTGTTGGCAGAATTCTGTCCTTTGAGACCGTAAACTGAACTCCTCAGTTCTTAGCTGACTGGCTGTCAAGTGAGGACCATTTCTAGCCTCTAGAAGTGATCCAAATTCCTTGGTTCATGGACTTCTTTTCCCAAGTTCAAAGCCAATAAGGATGGACTGAGCTTTTCCCAAACCTCATATGCCTCCTCCTTCTCCTAGCATAGCTCTCTAAGCTACATGAGTAAATTTCTGCGGCTCATGTGACTTTTTGCCACATAAGATAACATATGGAGGTTCTGGAGTGGTGACTCAGCAGTTAAGAGCACTTGATGCTTTTGCAGAGGTCCCTGATTCACTTCCCAAAGCTCACATGGCACCTTACAGCTACCTGTAACCCTAGTTCCAGGGGATCTCTTCTGGCCTCTAAGGGAACGAGGCAGGTATGCAGTACACATATATACATGCGAGCAGAAATGTTTATACATATAAAATAAAAATAAATAAATCTTTTGTAAGATAATATAAAATTTTAAGTATAGGAAGTAGAAGTTTGGAAAGGGGTAGTAATTTACTTATCATAACCACGAGCAGAATAATTCATAAAGCAAGGTCAGTTACTATGGAACTCAAGTTCATGAGCATCACATATCCACATGGTTTGATTTTCCACGGTATGTCTCTCTCCTGGATATGTCAAGGAGCCTTTCTTTGACCAAACTCATTGTCCTGTATAACTGACCACACAACGTTTTGCTACCGATATTTTTGTCACATTCTTTTGGTGTTATCCTTTCCTGTCCTCTGCCTTTTGATGACATAGTTCAATGTGATCATCTTACACACACATTGAGCTTCTCTACATCCTCTTCCAACTCCTGTCTTTCATGTACATATAACATCCTTGACTTCCTTATCTAGTCTCAAATATTTCTGGTTGCCTTATGAAGAAAGAAACGTGTTTTTTCTTTTTACTTTTTTACTCCATCTGTCCTTTGTTTTGACTGCAAGGTGGTCATTCCACTGTGAAAACAGACTTAGGAAACAGATCATTCCATTCTAGAGATTGCTTCTATGTCTATGACTAACTATCTCTTTCTAAGTGCTATTAGAGATTGAGCCCTTGAGGAAAGGCTGTTCACTAAGCAAACACCTAAATAAAATCCAACAGATGTTACCCCATAGCAAGGAAGCACAGGGAAAAACAAGGTAACATGACTCTTCCAAAAGGCCGTGACTCCTTAACTTGTGAACACAAAGATATCCAAATGGCTGGGCATATAATTGAAAAGTCTCCTTATGAAATGATTAATGAGCTCAAAGAGAGCATAAACAAATAAACAATGATGCAATGGAATCAACTCAGGATGTGAAGGAGAAAATCAACAGCATACATGAGAAATTCAGCAAGCAAACAGATTTTGAAGGAAAAAATGAACAGAAATGCTGGAAATGAAAATCCAGTGAATTAAATAAAAATAATCCTGTGGAAAGTCATATACTAGACAAGGTAGATAAGACATAAGGAATGGCACTAGAGCTGGGGAGACGGCTTGGTGTGCAAAGTGTTTGCTGTGCAAGCACCAGGGTCTGAGTTCAAATTTCTAGAAGCTGTGTAAAACACAGATGTGCAGCAGGAGCATCTGCAGCCCTGATGCTTCTGTGGGTTGATGCGAGCTGGAGACAGGAGCATCCCCAGAGGCTCGTGGACCAGCTAACCTAGAGTACATGGTGGAAAAGCAACAAAGAGTCACTGTCTTGCCAGGTGGTGGTGCACATTTTTAATCTCAGTACTTGGGAGGCAGAGGCAAGGAGATCTCTGTGAGTTTGAGGTCATCCTAGTCTACATATTGAGTTCAATTGGCAATAGCAAAAAGCAAACCAAACAACAACAAGCCTAGGAATAAGTCTAACTCAGAGGGTGAAGGACCTCTAAAACAAGAAGTTTAAAGCATTGAAGACAAAAAGATATATTTTATTATATTTAAGATATTGAAGGAAAGAAAGATTTTCTATTCTTACAGGTGACCAAAAATTGTGATGAAAAATTGATATATTAACAAGAGCACTATACAGATTCAATTCAATCTCACTAAAATTCCAATGACATTCTACATACAAATAGAAAAAAATCATAAAATTGATACAGAAGCAAAAAAAAAGACCCCAAATAGCTGAACCATACTACAATGTCTGGTCTCAAATTATACTATCTAGTCACGGTTACAGAAACAGCATGATGCAGGCACAAAACTAGGCATATAGACCAACGGGATAGAAAAGAGGACTGAGAAATTAGCCCTAGAGATGCAGCTATAGGCATCTAAAATTTTTACAAAGGTGCCAAACATATATTAGAGAAAAAGAGAATAAATGGTGCCCGGAGAACGAGATATCCACTTAGAGATGACCACGACTAGATCTCTGCTTTTCACCTTGTAAAGAAAATCTACTTACAATGGATGAAGGCCTTAATTAAGACAAACGGCCTTCTTTGATGCTTTGGAAGAAAACGTAGGGCAAACACCCAGGATAAGGGCCAGACAAGGACTTTTTAAAAAGGACCCTTTAGCTCAGGAAATAATAGTCTGGCTTGAGAATTGGAATCCCACAGAACTAAAAGACTGCTGGACAGCGAAGCAGCTAGCAGAGTGGGAGACAGCCTACTTAATGGGAGAAAATTGTGCCAACTGTACATGTAACAGAAAATTCATACCTAAAATACACAAAGAACCCCGTTATTTTTCTCCAGGTGCACCAGGCTTCACAGCCACATGAACCAAGGAGGGAGCCCTGACTTCCGCTCAACATTGCAAACGCCTCCACTGAAAGAGAAAGATGACCAGAACAAAAACAAGCCAACAAACAAAAAAGAAAACAAGGGGGGGAGGAAGGAGGTGTAAACCAATGAATCACTTCAAATATGTAAGTCCTGGTGCAGAATAAAAAGCAACCCAAAAAAGCAAGAGAACATATCTCATGCACAAATCGCTAATCCCCGACATAAGTATGCCTTTAATGAAAACAACCTGAAAGAACTTCCAATGACTATAGCCGTGTTCAGACAACTCACAGAGGAGAAACAAGCCCCCAAAGCTGAATGAAATAAAGAAATTCATCAGAGGGGCCCAGGAGCACCCAAAACAGTCCAGGCTCTTGCTGTTGCTCGTAGCTGCTCATCAGCACTGCATGAGTCAAGACTCTCTTGCTGACAACACCACATACTTGTGTTGCAAGACACTGAGACAACAATTTTGAACTGCCCAGGAAACTTTCTCCCTGACAAATCGCCTTCATAGTGCCTGCTGGAAGATGCTGGGGGAGAAATGTCATCAATGGTCTTGTCTAGTGCTGCTCCCTGCATGCTTTCCAGACCAAATATGCCCACTAGTAAACACTGTGGCAAGACTCTTCTTGGAAATTACCACCTGGGGTTTTGATTGGATTTGAGGTCTGCTCTGCAGGAGGAAATGCATACTTAGTACTGTAAACAGGATGAAGGAGGTCACAGGGCCTAGGGGAGAATCTATTGATGTTGTTCTTTGAAACAGTTATGTTATCAAACCGCCTTCTAAATAGTTATATTTCTATCCACAGATTTAGGCTGCTCCCAACTTTGGCTAGGGAAGTTTCTTATTGCAGTGGGTGGTGGTTAAGGCAGAGACACATTGATGCTCAAAGTGCTTAGAGTAGGTGACTTTGAATGTCAAGCAATCAATGAGACATCTACATCTAAGACCCCACCCCCAAGGCTTGGGGAACTTTGCAGAAGATGGGGCAGAAAGAATGTAAGAGCCAGAGGATGGGAAGCAGGGCTGTGAGATGCTATCCTCTGGACACAACATGGTGTTGCAGTAGGAGCTCACAGCAGCTGTGGCGATCAAACCAGTCAAAATTTCCATCATCAATGGGGGAGGGCCTTGCGAGGTTCCACCCAGACTTGAGAAACTATTGGTAGTTGATGGCTTGAAGAAAGAGTTACTTACTTTTAGGAGTGTGGCAGTGGAAGTTGTCTGTGCACCAGTAGATGACCCCATGCCTATGTGTATGTGGGGAGCTCTAGTTGGACTCAGTGGATTAAATAAGTGAATAAAATTATAAAAGGACAGACTTTGAGGGAGGGTATGGGAAGAGTTCTAGGAGAACTGAGTTAAGAAGTAAGGAATGGATAAGATCAAGAAACACTGTCATTTGTACATATAGGAGATTTTAAAAAAAATAAATAAAAATTTAAAAATATAATATAAAAGAAACCCTCAAAGCAACCAATTAATAAACACACACACACACACACAATACAACATCCTTAGTCATTAAGGAAATACAATTCAAAACTACAATAAGATTCCATGGAACCTCAGTCAAGGATGGTTGTCATCAGGAAAACAAATAACAGAGAGAACACAAGGAAAAAGGCTTATACACTGAAAATGCAAATTAGGGTGGCCACTACTATGGAGGTTCTCAAAAGACTAAAAATAGAACTTTCATGTGACACATCTATACTATTCTGGTGTGTATAACCAAATAATTCTAAGTCTGAACACCACAAAGATATTGGCACGTAAACCATGTTTATTATGTCACTATTCACAGTAGTCAAAATATAGAACTATCAACAGAAAAAAAGAGCAAAAAGAACATGAGTTATATACATGCATATATATGTACTATAAAGTTTTATTAAATCATTGTTAAGAATAAAATGATGTCATTTTTAAAGGAAATGAATAGAGACCATCATGTTAAACAAAACAAGCTAGACTCAGAAAAGGCAACTATAATGTGTTTTCTCTCATGTGGAATCTACCAGTCATCTATCTCCTGAAAAGAGGAAGATTGTCAGAAAGAAAGAGGGTCACTGGTGTGAGGTGGGGGCAAGAAATGACAATGGGGAGTTGAATGTATGCAAAGTACAGGATATACACGTGTGAGCATCACAATGAAACCCATTGTTTCATAGTCTCATTTTAAAACACTTTTTTCAATATTGGAGACTGGCTTGTATATGCTATGTAACAGTGCACGGCCGAGCTACCTCCTCATCTTGTATGTTCATTACAAACAAACTTAAACTGGTTATCTTCAGACAGGACAAAGACACTCGTCACCTTTCTAAGAGATGCCAGGCCGTTCCTGCTTCCTCAGGTATCTATTTATCAGGTAGAATAGCACAAGTGCGAAGATGATGAGACCAATGATGACAGCTGCAATCCAGGATTTCCTTTCGTCTTGATTAGATTCTGACCTTGGAAGAACTAGAAATGACCACAAGTTTTCAGTCAGTAAGAAACTCATTTATGAAAGGCTTAAGTTTGTTTCCTTCCTTCCTTCCTTCCTTCCTTCCTTTCCTCCCTCCCTCCCTCCCTCCCTCCTTCCTTCCTTCCTTCCTTTCCATCATTTCTTTGAGTTTTAGAGCCTTAGGAAACTGAAATTAACAACAGGAGGCTTGGAAAGTCCCTTGGTAATGGTCCCTCCATCCACCATCATCTTGAAGTCAGTCTCTAGATCGCCTCTCATTTGGGCAAATAGAACAACCTTCTCATGGGCAGCTACTTCAAAGTGTTTGATTATTATTTCCACTGAGGTAGCCCAGGGATTCATCAACCTGCCTTTTGGCATGCCTCCTCAGTTAGAAAGCCTTTGAAACTTCCTCATTCTCTGGAGAATCAGATCCCTGAAGGCCAGGAATTACTTCCTAGAAAAGGAATGCCTAACTGCAGTCTGGGAAGTTGATGGAAAGTTGAGTGGCTCACATTATAGACATTTACAGGAACAGTTCTTTTATTTAATCCTAAAGTCTAGAAAAACTGAGGAGGATCTCCTGTAGTTTAGCTACGATTTGTAGGCACGCATTCTGTTCTTAGAATAATAAGATGAAGAATTATTGGCACCATGGATCATATTTAATACCTTCTTGGTGTGTCCCCGTTTGTCTCACTCGAACCTGTTTGGAATTTCCAATAAAGGAGGATTATGGTTCTTATTGAAAGACTTGCACCTTTTGATACTCAGATTCAGTGGCTAACCTATCTCTGAGTAAAGCATAGATTGGGGACCCTTTTGCCGAGGTAGCTAGAGCAGGAGCGTTTCTGAAGGTGGTACCTGGGGAAGATCTATACAGTTGCAAAGTAGAGGTGAGTCATGATGAGTGCTGATCCATCCCTGCTCATTTGTGGACAAGGGGGGTGGGGGGTGGGGTATGATGTTGGTGTCTACATGAAGGTGCTGAGCTTCAGGCACTACTTAGGTCATCTATATGGTCATCTATATTGCAGTAGAAGCAAATGGGACAGCTAGGTGACCCTTTCAATGACTGAGACATCTGAGTAAAAGGAAATAAGTACCAGGAAAGGGAGTACGAGTTTAGGTATAAAACTGGCTGTGAGCACAGTCACAGGGATGCTTCTAGGAGTATGTCCCTAGGCCAAGTTACTGAGGGAGGCACAAGGAGAAAGGAGGAGGCAAAGCCAGGGAATGCAGATGGATGGAGGGATGGCACTAGAAGGGGCAAATCAGAGGGCTGGAGAGGGCTGGAGAAGGGACCACAGAAACAAAAGGCAGATGGCTGGGGGATGGGATCAGGCTCAGAATAAACAGTGATGGGGGTCAGGTGGGTACAAGGTGCCTTCATTTTAGGACTGGTTGCTTCTCAGAAGTGGGGTACAGGCATAGATTAGTTCTCAACAGGACAAAGCTGGGATTGAGTTTCAACCTTTTTTTTGTTCCATCAGCATCGAAGCAAGAAACACATCAAGAAGATGCTACAAGCCCTCCTTCACTAAGTCTGTCTTAAAAATACTTCCTGCTTCTTATTGGATACAACTGATTCGCTGTGGTCCTCTCATCAGCTGAGAACACTTGCTGCCTCGTGGTTTTTTTCTGTGCAGAAAGTCACTGCAAATTGGAGGGTCTTTCATTTAGAACCCGTCCCCTTTTCCATCATATTTACCGAGCCCAGTAATCCATTTTGCATTGTTGTAAGGCTCTAGTGCCTTCAGAAGGCTTATTTGACTTCCAGAGATCTTGCCTGCCTCTGAAGGCTCACAGAGCTGATCATCAGCTTGTTTGAAATTTAAGCAGTTGTTTCCACAAACTATAATTTAGACTTGATTTTCATCTTTAAAAGCTCAGTTTATCATGTATGTATGTCATTGAGTTCTTATTTTCTTGGAAGAATCTTAAGAACTAGAAGGTATCTTCCATCTTTGAGTTTTCAGTCTTATACTTGACAATGCCTAGAATGATTCCATATGCACAGTAAGTACTGTTGGGAGGCAGGTATAAACATAGTATGTATGTATGTATGTATGTATGTATGTGCATTTTATTCAATAGAAGGCTTCTTGTTAGGAGATATCTTCTATTTTCTGACTATAATATCTCATCCAAGAATAACTCAAAAGTCTGGGTCATTTTCAGGGCTAAGCCCAGATTCATAGAATCGTGGGCCGTGGATCATGCAGGGGTAGCAGAAGCCTTCTATTTGAGTTCTTTCTAGTGGCCTGCTGGAAGGTTTTCCAGCAAGCAGTGAACATTGGGAGGTTGGGCTAAAATGTTTTCCACCTAACTCCCGGTGAAATAAGTCATCTTGGGAAGCAGCCTTACCTATATTTTGAGGTGTGGAGGAAATCGTCATTGACTCAGTTTCCAGAACACACATGGCGGTCACATTCCACACACCGTCAGGGAATGGGATGGAGAGGTTAATGGAAACGCTGAATAGTTCTGTGACGTTGTCTTGTGATATCAGCATGCCATCACTGTACTCGTTAGTTGAATTAGTTGAATTAATTATCCAAACATACATCTTTGTAGGTTTTGGAAAACCTTGCTTAGATGAGCAGGTCAAATTTATGCCAGAATTCCTTTCTTTATACTGAACCTCGATTTTAGGTTCACTGAAGTTAGCTGGAGGCAGAATAGAGATGAAAACAGTCAGTCTAAAAGCAGATGTATTTACAAAGGAACAGCAAATAACTAACAGCAAATTCCTTAACTGGGGTTCACCTGGCACTGTCAAGGTGTGGGCCTCAGCCTACAGTGACGGCTACCTGATAAGCCTACATTTATCTTTCAAGAAATCCACTTAACTCCTTATCCCAGTCAAGAGAGTGCTCTCTGAGAGACAGGCTACTAAAATGATCTCGCCAAGGTCTCTAGTGAAGCCCTATTTGAAGAAGTGGAGTCTGAGTGCGGTCCACTCTATCGGACCTCTATTGCCATGGGGACGCATCTCAACTTTCCACCCAGGGAAGGAACTGAGATTCCACCAGGAACTCACAGAGTTTACGGCCCTTGCATGCTTTGGGTCTCATCTTTAAGAACCTAAGAATAAGAATAAGAAGTGGGGCCTTTGTGTTTACAAACTCAGACTATTGGTTTTTGACGTGATTACCGTGGTATCAACATCATGCGTTATAACAGCAGTTCTCAACCTGTGGGATGTGACCCCCTTTGGGGATTGCATATCTGATATCCTGCACGTCAGATACTTACATTACGATTCACAACAGTAGAAAAACCAGAGTCATGAAGTAGTAATGAAATAATTTTATGGTTGGGGTCACTACATCATGAGGAACTGTATTAAAAGGTCGCAGCATTACGAAGATTGAGAACCATTGTGCTGTAAGAATTCATCCATTGGGGGCAAATTTAATCCACTCTCACCTTTGTTTTCACAAGTGTATTTTGGGCTGAAGTACACTGGCACATAGATCTTGGACCTGAAAACTGTGCCTTTAGCCAGCCAAATCCCTTGCTGTTCTCCTATAGTTACTTAGGGTGTTTGCAGATTCTACACACTAATTGATAATTCAGTATGGGACTGGAGAGATGGCTCAGCTGTTAAAGGCTAGACTCATAACCAAAAAGTTAATGCACTGTATTGTTTCTAAAATGGAAGTCATTAGCATGTCATCTTCTTTGCATTTTGCAATATTGATAAGCTCCTTGGACATCCTGCCGAAGCTTGCTAAGGATTACCAGATTCTGTTTAGCATCATCAACAATACCTTTGCAGTCATGGAGTAAGTTGTAGCAGTAATAAACATTAAAACAAATAGACATCTGTTTTTAAAAGCTTATCTGTGCCCCACCTAAAACACCCTGTCTCCCCAAAGGTGCCTACCATACACTGACCTAGCACTTAGTTAACTGAAACCCCAGAGAAACACAACTTAGGTCCACACAGAAGCCGGCCCTTGAATGTTTGCAACAGCTCTATTTGTAACAGCTTCAAACTGGAAACTACCCAGTGTCTTTCAGTGATTGAATGAATAAATGGTATAATGTAATTCATCAATTAAAACTGGAAACAACCCAGTGCCTTTCAGTGACTGGATGGTAAATGGCATAACGTAATTCACCAATTAAAAAAATGCTTCCAAATTTCTGAAACACTCAGGTGAAACACAAAACATCTGAATAAAAGAAGTCAGTCTTAAAGGTTAAATACACATGTTTGGCTCCGGGTATGATAGTCTCAAAACGACAAAACTCTACGACCCAAACAAGAGCTATGGGTGAAGAGAATGGCTCCAAAAGGAACTTCCTGAGAAATTTTTCAGCGGGTGGAAGCATCCTGAATCTGATCTACTGTAGTGGTTAAAACATCTCTACAGAATCTACAAAAATAAAGCAATATTACGCACTCAAATGATAGATTAGTTCCTCTGTATGCTAGTTTCAAAAGTCAGTAGTGAGATGCAGGCGATCCTAAGCCTGGTGAAACAGAGAAGCTGACTTGTTGGTTTGTGGGTTCTCTTCAGTTTCCCTTCTGTCTGCTGGGCAGACATAACTCAAACAATCTATGGAAAGTTGAAGGGAAAGCCCACCTCAGTTGGCTGCCACCCTTGGTAGGAGTTAAAGACCACAGTCTGTGTGTGTGCATGTGTGTGTGCATGTGTGTGTGCACGTGTGTGTGCATGTGTGTGTACATGTATGTGTGCACGTGTGTTGCATGCATGCATGTGTGTTTTATACACATGTGGAGGTGGACATCAGACATCTTTCCTCTATCACTCTCCCTTTCTTATGTGGTAAGACAGAATTCCACGGAACCTGACTCTCATGGATTCTTTTAGGTTGGCCAGCCTAGCAGAACCAGGAGGCCTCTTGTCTTGGCACTCCATTCCCTACCTCCAAGTGTTGAGGTTAGAGGCATGGTGCCACTGTGCTTGGCTTTTTCCATGAGTTCTGGGAATCCAAACTCAGGTCGTCACGCTTGTATAACAGGCGTCTTATAGATCAAGTCATCCCCTCAGCCCCCAGATGAGGTTTTGTAGGTGAGAAAATCTCAGACTAGAGGAGGAAATGGATGCAATGGCCACAGTGTCCACTGGTTTCCTCTGGCTGTGTCACTTTTGTCCAGCTAGCTCTATTTTGTCTCTAGGGAAAATTCTCACTGATTCCCCAAGAAGCAAACTATCAAAAGAGCAAAGGGCTTTCTGTTTCCCACTCTCAGACCCCACATTCTCTAAGATGGACTACCTAGAAATGGCTCTCTTCTGCCTTCTTGACTCATCAGATCCCCAGTCTCAATGTTTCTCTGCTCATTTATAGTCTCAGCAAGCAGGCCAACCATCTGAACACAATATTAACACATACCAATCACTGACAGCTCTGTATATGTCTGCTGGAGAATAACGGATCCTTTGGGTGTCTTTTTTTGTATAAAGCAATCATATAAGCCCATGTCCTTGATCTGAACATTGTGAAGTCCTAGAGTCCAGTTTTCTCCATCAAAGCTTGTGCGGTTCAGGTACTTGGCATTCACGTTATCAAGTTTCTCTCTGCCAAAATAGTGCTCATACAGAACAGACTTTTTCTGATCCTGCCAAAATACTACCAGCTCACTTAGGCTCATATTCTGGGCCTTTGTGGGATGGCATGGCAGGTATGCAGTCCTATTGAAATAAGCTTGCTTCTTCATGGCAGCGGCATCTAAAATAGAGAAACTGAGAATTAGGGAAGGGGAAACAAGAAGGAAGCACCCAGCCTCCAGCTTTCCCGCCAGCGATGGTACTGGAGAGATGGATGTTAGGACCTAGAACTGGGCATCCATGCTGGGATCTGGGTTCGAACCTTGCTCTCGCTCCACTGGTCCTATGTGCAGACTGCGGCCTTTGTGAGTCCCAGTTCTCTCACCTGATTAAGGAGGTGGTCTGAAGTAATGTCTAGGATTCTCTCTGGCACTATCGTTCTGTGGATTTCTAAACCAGAATATTGACCGTGACCACTGTGGTTGTCACAGGATTCCATAGGTGCTATGCCATCCCCCTAAACCCTCCCTGTCCCATGCCATTCTCCTACTCTTTGGTTTGCTACTGTTATATATATATATATATATATATATATATA
>LOJH01012005.1:0-22129 GCA_001685095.1 Ellobius talpinus
TTCAGGGAGAGCCTCCTTTTGACACAACTAAGCTCGACAATAACATTCCCCTGAACTGAGTCCCCAGGTATTCCTGGGACTACCTAAAATGCAGAAAGAGGCCTTCCAAGCTGAGAACTTGCATCTCTTGGTTTGGTGGCAGCACGAGGTGGAGGCAGATAGGATCAAGGCCATCTTGGGAGATATGATCCCTTTAGCAGCTGAAGCAGGAAACCTTAACTTGGTCTCTCTGAGGAAGGGTACCTTTCTGCTTTCCTATAGCAGGGTACCTTCTAGCAAGTGGCTTCCAGAGCCCAAAGTTCCAGGTAGTCCCAGGAATACCTGGGGATCCAGGTCAGGGGAATGTTATTGTCGAGCTTAGTTGTGTCAAAAGGAGGCTCTCCCTGAAGATATGTGTCTGTTCCCTGATAGTCAGGGTCCTTGAGGGCAAACATGTTCTCTATATCATTTGCATATAATTTGTTCGGCTTGTATAAACTGCATTAACGAAAAGAGGGGCCATGCGATAAATCACTAGTGTCAGAGGTCAGGCTGTATCACAAATATTCTTATGAATCCAGAGTAAGACACAATGTGCCTGTTTTTACAGTGAATAATGTCCCACCATTAGTGAGATGCTAACGCATCCACAAAGGGTATCAGAGCTGACTGGTCACACGGGGGTGATTCTGGTCTTAGTCCTGTCTGGAGAGTCCCAGCTTTGTCCTGTGACTAGAGAGTCACAAGGATGGCAGAACCTTGCCTGGTCCTGCCTCAAAGAAACAAATTGGAGTAGAAACTAAACATGTAAAGCTGGGTTTGGTGGCTGGCCCACACCTGTAATCCTAGCACTTGGGAGGCAGAAGCAGGAAGATTGCAGTGAATTCAAAGGACAGCCTGGTTTCTATAGGAAGTGTCAAGCCAGCCTGAGCTATAGAGTGAGACTATGTCTCAGAAAACCAAAGGGGAGAAAGTAAGAAAGTGTGTCTGTAGACTGTGTAGACATGGGACCGGGGCAATAGATTGGTGAGTGAAACTCTTGCCTTGTTTGTACAAGAACCCGAGTTTGGTCCTCAGCACCCACGAGAAAAACAGAACCCAACAAAACAAACGGGCATGGTGGTAAGGGCCTGGTCAGGTATAGAGAACTTGTACCCATGCCTTTCTGAAGCTGGAGCTCGACCTTCTGGCCTCTAAGTTGCCCTGTCTCATCACAGGTGGACAGTCTTAAGAGAATGTTGGAGGTGAGGGGATGGACATTTGTGGGACTGCCTTAGAAATGTCCTCCTGGGGTTAGAACATAGGATACATCCCTCAGGGGGTGGGGGACTGTCATTGAGCATGGTGTCTTCAGATCCCCTGAACAACAGACAGTCCATCTTTGGGTCTGCTTCGCAGTTTTCTTGACCACACAGTTCATGCAGGGTGATGAGAGGTTGTGATCTATAATGCATTAATCGTCTCAGTTTATGCACGGTCTCCGTGCTAACGGAAACCCTACTTTACATTTTCTCCTCCCGAGAATTAATCGTGAATTGTGCTAGGTTTGAATTACTTGAGGCCTTCGGGAATAGGCCTATATCCTTCGCAAGAAAATTAATCACCCTGTAAATGACTTAACCCGCCTCTCTGGGCTTCTCAGCATAGATTGAAAATGGGATGCAAAGTGTGCGCCTCAGACTAGCCTCCACAACACTTGGACTCTCTCCCTCCGAGCGTCTCTTCCAAGCTACCCACTCCCCCCACCCTTAAACCAACTCCCAGTTTTCCAATCCTCTTCCTCCTGCCTCTCGTTCCAAACTCTCTCTGAGGCTCTTCATCAAATGCCAGGTCTGGGAGCTCGCAAAGTTGAATTCGTACAGCAAATGCCCTTGACAAATTCTGGGAAGGGTGCCCGCGTTCTATCACTACTTTCTCTCAAGTTCGAGGCAACACAGAGCACTGTGGGGACACAGCCCTTTCCTGTTGCAGGGAACACTGTATAAACGCCTTCTGGAACAAACTCTTTAAAGACGTTTATACAACTTTTTAACTGTGCTGTATCGTTGTCCTCCAGCTGTTTGAGGACGCCTGGCTGTGATTTCCAGTCTGAGCTCCATCTCCCCACCTCCCCACAGCCATCAGAACATGGAATCCATATTCTCCTGGTGTCTTGTCGTTTCCTTCTTCAAGGAAACCATTTCATTGCAAAAAAGGCCAACATGCATGGTGTTTGTTGTTGTTGTTATTACCAGAAAGATGTTGATGGAAACCTCTAATGGAGGATGGTATCCAGTCCTTCATCTTCAGGGGAGGGTGCTGAGAGTCAGTGGGGCAGTCAGGGCCCCTGGGTGAGCGAGGACAGAAGTCAGGCAGGAAGCTCCTTTCAGCTCTTCAGCTCACCCAGGGTTGTCACACTATCTGGCAGCGACCTGAACTTCTTAGCCAGGTCCCAGGGGAAAAGACTAGGGGAGTTTTTCAAAACTCTGTATAGCTACCATAATGAACTGAGTCCCTGCAGGCAGCTTAAACAGCAGGCTTGCTAACAACCCTCAGCGACTTCCAGACAGGGCATGTCCTTAGACAGAAAATCAGCTCACTCTGCCTAGCCTGCCAGTCACACAGCAGGCCCGGGAGTGTCTTTCAATCTGTTCAACTTCACAGGATAGGAGTGGACAGCCCATTCTAACCCAGAAAAAGAGAAAGTTCAAAATTAAAAATTTAATCTCTACCCAGCTTATCATTTTCCCTCCATCATGAAATCATCATCATCATCAACAACAACAACAAAAAACAGTCAGTCAAACCCTCATCAGGGAGGAGCCCTCTGTGCTTCTCCACAGTCCTGGGACTGGAGATGGGACTAAAGCCTAGGCAGGGTTGGTTTCTTCGTGATGTCCCCCTCTTGTGTTTCCCTCTCATCACCCTCTGGTGTATCTGTGCCTCAAACTTCTCTCATAAAGAGGCCAAGTTGTGACTCAGAGCCTACCCTAGTGACATCCTAACTGAATCATCTTGCAGAGGATTTTTTAGGTTCATAATCTAAGGGACTGGGAACCAGATCCTGAACATAGGGACCTGAGGGGACAGAACTCAGTCTACAATAGCCTACCGTCTGCTCCTCCATCATGGCTTCCCTGCCTACAAAATACACTTTCCTCTCTCAGTAACCCTTGAAGTCTAAACCTTTTCCAGTTCGACTCCAAGTCTGAAGTCTTAGTTCAAACACCAAATCCCACCGAAATCAGAGGTGGCTGGGATTGACTTTGAAATACCAGGCTTCTCCCCCTGCCGTTTGGGAAATCCGACATGAGAGGGGCTTGTCAAACACACCAGGGACAGGGACAGGCCAACCGTCCACAGTCTCCAGGTAGTGTACAGAAGAAACGGGTCAGAGACTCCCAGAGACACCCAAATTCCCGTAGGGAGAACTCTACTACCTTCTTTCCCCATAGATCGCCTGGGCCACACAGAGGCGCTGATGTGGTGGTGTCTGGCCATTCTCAAACATCCTCTGCACACGTGGGTTCCACACACTGTGACCTTGATACCCATTTATCAGTCCACTGGCTTAATTCTCACCATGTCCCTGAGCATGACTGTTGTCTTTATTAAGAAGGAGGATGACAGGAAGACACAAGAGCAGTCAAGCTCCTGGACCAGGGACATAGAACTTGGTAAAGGCATGGCCCCAAGGCTCTTGACCATCCTACAACTTTACCACCCCAGATGAGGGCTTTGATGGCTAGAGCTCAAACCTCTGACCCGTGGTACCAGGATGTTTATTCCCCAACCCTTAGAAGGAGTTAGATGGCAGAAACGTAAGCCTTTCCTTGACACTGCTGCTAGGACCATGGCAGGCACAGGGCACACACAATGCACCTCTGCTGTTGAAGGGTGCATGGGAAAGACTATGAGCTACTCCAGTCTCTCTAGAGACCCCCAATGGGCAGACTCCTTCAGCCCCTGCTCTGCATATGCAGCGCCTCTGGAAACTACTGTCTGTCTTAAATAGTCCTCCTTTGTTTTTGTATTGTAGGAAGTGTCTCTATGGAGCTGGTAATTAAGGTTCCCCAAGCAGACTTCTTAAGAAGGAGCACAAGGCCTTGGAAAGTTTCCGTGTGCCCTTTATTGAATGTCCAGTGCTCCACCGCCATGCTAATTATCAGTGCTAAAATAAATGATTTCCCTCACACGATAATTAACGCCCATTTTCTGGGAGTGCCTGTTAATTCCTGTTGTACATGTTAGCATGCTATGGCTGCAAGACCTCAGGTTCTAATCACTGAAATTCCAGGTTTGTTTGTTTGTTTTTTCCAAACTTCTCCTGCTGGGTTCAAGAAGTAGAAGTGGAAATGAGTCTACAGAGGTGTGGCCTCCCCGTCTAGTAAATTTAGCCATTTCTTTGCTTGCTGTGGCATTTGGGTGTGTGGGTGTAACACGGAGCAAGGCCAAGCTTGCACCCACACCTAGAACATGTGCACCTCACGCTTCCCTCAGCACTCAGGTCGGGAAAGCAAGTCTCTGCTTTGCATCCTGAAGTCCCAGGCCTGTCCATTTCTCAGGACATCATGTGTCTTGACACCTGCCAGGTTCAATGTGAATGGATTACTTTAGATAAAGGCTGTAGTCTTTTAAAAAGCGAGATACATAGCATGCCCTTCCTGTGGATAAGCAAGCCTGACACTGCCTATAACTTGTTTTATGATTCTCTGAATAGGAACCTATTGACATAATATTCAATAAATGGAAATCTTATGACCGCTTTCACTTACCTCAGGTCCTGTAGCAAACAGGAAGTATCGATCACCCTGTTACTGCTCTTGTTTCTGCGAGGCCACATGGAAAGCAGAGACACCAATTTTCAGCTGTATTTGTTAATAGACTGTGGCAGAATTTATGTCCTACGAGTCGCCAGTAAGAGCTCATGAGTGGCGAGATCACCTCTGTCAATTCGCTCCTCACCGCTGTAAAAAGCTTTGTGCCAGAGAATGACCAGAGGGTTTTAAAACACTCATTATCCATAAGTCATTGCACAGAGTGTCCCTAAATGGGATTAGACCATCATCACAGCCTGCTGACAATGACTGCCCTTTCTCTGCCTACCTCGGTGCAAATTCAAGCTAAGGCTACATCTCCACGGTTAGGGAGAGGTGGGTATTCTTTGAGCCACCGCCCACGTTCCAGGTCTGATGTGTTATGCAAAGCCCCTTTGTGTGGGGTGTTGGCTTTGTCTCTTTGTCAGAAGGTTTGCCTAGGAAGCAGAAGTCAGTGAGTAGGTGATGATTTTGTGGGTCACTCTGTGAGCCCTAGACACGAGGAGGCCAGGCACAATACACTGGGTGACTTTGAGGTGCAGACTTCCGAACCTTGTCTAAATGCGGGAGTGGGGAAGCTGAGTGGGTAGCACACAGTCTCTCTGAAGGCAATACTAGTGTTGGCTCTCTCTGCCTCTATCTTTGGCCTTTCTCCTGGTCCCCCATCCATTCTCTTCCTGCCCACAAGGGTCTCTGGGGAATGTTCTATGCCCCAAGCTGACAGTCAGGCAGGGGAAACTAGAATGGGTCAGACTTCACGCAGGTCTGGAGATTTGTTCCTGTGGGAGTCTGGACCGTTCTTGTCTTATAAAGATCTGTGAGCAGACCAGCACGCTTTGTGGGCAGGGGAGCGGTGCATGGCCAGTGGCTGCAAACTCAGGAGGGAGCACTAAGAAAGACCTGGGGTAGCCTGGAGGAGCCCGGTGAAAATAAAGTGGAGGGTGAGTTGTCGCATAGGACAGTCAGTAACAGAACAAGGCACTATGGGGTGGCCTATGTCCTGGGGCCCACAAAGTGACTCCTTTATGAGGCATCTGGGAGATGCGACACTATTGTAAAGGTTGGTGGTCAGTGACAGAAAAAAGTGGGATCAGAAAGGATCCTGGAGAGAGTGCAACACAGGGTAATAGGAGGGGCACAGCAGCATCCATTCTTGACATGAACACTGGGACCCTGAATAGTGCAATAGTGTATGCATGTCCAATGTATGTTCAGTGCACGGGGCATCATAGGTGACGCAGAGATAACTGGAAGTCCCTGGACCCCTACAACTCAAATGAAAACATTGCACCATTACACATGGGTATGATGAGCACCTGCTGGGTGCCTGGAACCAACCCTAGGGACAGTGAGGATGAGGAACTGCCTTTCTGGTGAGAGCTGACTTTCATTATGTGCTCTATGTACATGAGCACACACACTGCACACACACACTGCACACACACTGCACACACACTGCACACACACACTGCACACACACACACGAGTCATTATCTTCTTTCTCCAGTGTATGATGTATTCATAACAATTCACTTTTGCCACTAAATATTTTGGGTACAAAATGACTTTTAAAACCATCTACCCATGTAATTTCAGGTACACGATTTATCCTTACTACTAGACAATTTTTTTCTTAAAATGTCAGCATTTATTGAACTTCCCTGGGTGACCAAGCCACCAGGACACAGGTACCTCCAGCACCCCTTCCTCTTCTCTTCAGCTCTTCTGCAGAAGAATTTGGCCTTTGTGATGACAGGCTCCAGTCTTGGTGTTTGCAGCGGAGACCCTTGTCTGCTCACTGACCAGTGCACAGCTTATCCAGGTTGACAGTTGGGCAGGAGCTCTGGTTCCTTGTTAAGTGGTAAGCAGACCAGCTCTCCCAGAGTCACCTGGGTGACTGGGAAGGGAAGACAACCATTTTTAGAGCCTCCCTCCACGCAAACAGATCTTTGTGGTTGCCTATTCCTAGTCCAGGATAAATGTCCACCCTTGGAAACTTTGACACAGCAGACACTTGATACAAATTTTTAACTGAATCTTAAGTTCCTGAAGAAGTCAGGCTGTTGCTCACTAACATCCCCTTTTTAAGGCATTTCCTAAAGAAATAGAAAAAAATATGCCATCCTCTAATGACCTAATAAAAGCCAACCTAACTTAGAATCTGATGCATGTCACTGTCCTGGTGACTGACTGTCAGAAAGTTTACAGTCAATAAGGTCCACAGTTATCCTTCAAGGATTCTGGCCCACTAAGGCCACAGCCAGTACCTGAGTGTGACTTGAGCTTTGGAACTAGACGTTTTACTATTCCCGCTTGTTGTTTTATTGTTTGTTTATTTATTTACTTATTTATTTTTTAAAACAATGTTTTGCTGTGTAGCCTTGGTTGTTCCAGAACTCAATCTGTAGATCAGGCTAGCCTCAGATTCAAGAGATCTGCCTGCCTCTGCCTCCCAAGTGCCAGGATTAAGGGTATGGGACACCACTTGCCATTGTTAAAGGTTTATGCTGTTATGCACTTGTGTTAAGGGTATGCCCAGCCCCATTTGCCATTGTTAAAGGTTTATGCTGTTATGCACTTGTGTCTTTGTTTGTGTCCACAGAGGCCAGAAAAGTCAGATCTCCCTTTGGACTGGAGCTCCAGGCAGTGTGAGCTGCTCAGTGTGGATGCTGGGGTCTGAGTTCCAGTTGTTCGTCACAGCAACCAAAGCTCTTAACCACTGAGCCAGCTCTACAGCTCCCATTTCCATTTGTTTAAACTACACATTTTATTATGGTAAACATTTCTATAAACTTGTCTTTAACTAAATATTAGATGTTACATAGTAGTTACCTCTTTAGGAGTGAAATAATCAACAACATCAATGCATATTTGCTTTTCTCCCTTCTGGAAGTTGATTTCATTTATTTGTTTGTTTGTTTATTTATTTATTCATTTATAGGTTTTTCAAGACAGGGTTTCTTTGTGTAAACACTCTGGATATTTTGGAACTATCTCTGAAGATCAGATTGGCTCGAACTCACAGAGATCCTCCTGCCTCTGTCTCCCAAGTGAGAGATTAAAGACTTATGCCACCATTTCTGGCTCAGTTGATTCTATTCTTGATTAATGAACATTTTTTTTCTGACTGCTGAGCTCTACCTGTGAGCTCTTTGGGGGAGGCTTTAACTAGGAGCCTGGGGGCTGTGGGCCTCCCAGTACTGGTGACCAATAGCTTCCTTGCTCTGGAATAGTCATGGATAGAATTCAAATCCTTAATTAATTTTAATTTAGTTCTTAATTTAATTTTAATTATTTGTTTAAAACTATTAATAAAGAATGGAATTGACTTACTTGGTCACTTACACATGCATTTTACTTCAAGGCATTTATTTATGAGTGTTGCCTCTAGGGTATGTTCATGTGTGCGTGTGTGTTTTAATCTGTTGGATATCTTTAAGTCTTTGAGCCATTAATGTTCCTCACTGATTTATCGCAAACCGTTCCTTTGTATGGTATTTTAATTTTACCAATGGTGGTGTTTGATGAGAAAGTTTTAAGACTTTATCTAGCCAGATGTAGTGAGAATTTCTGCTAAGTGTTTTTGTCATTGTTAGTTTGGGGTGCTGTAACAAAATGGAGAAACAACTAGAGACTTTTCTTCACAGTTCAGGAGACTAGGAAGTCTGTAGTCAAGGCAGCAGCTGGTGCAACATCTTTCTGGGTAACAGCTTCCACTCACTGCCTCTGTCATCTTGAACTCCAGGGATACAAGGTTGGAGGCACCCCTGTACACGGTTCCCATCAATAGGAGAGCCCCTAGTCTTTTAGGGAGCTTGACTCAGAACAACGAAGAATCCATGGCTCCAATGCCAAAAGGAATTTCAGGATTAGCCAATATAATGAAGCAGGGTTGGAAAGTTTATTAACAATATTATGAACAAAAGGCTAGACAAAAGTTCTTTCTGCCTCTGGGTTGCACCTCAAACTAAGCACACAGGCAAGTCTGTTTAGCATGAAGCACTGTCATGCTCCTTAAGTGGTTATTAAAGTGGTATATCCTAATTCATCACAAGCAACACACAGGATTTTCCTTTTATCTTGAAAAAAATGACTTAGTATTTATTTAGGTAGATGTCTGGGTGTGGGTATGAGCACACAAATGCAGTGTTCAAGGAGGCCAGAAGAGTGTGTCAACTGGAATTACAGGTGGCTGTGAGCTTCCCATCATGGGTGCTGGGAATTGAACTCTGTTCTCTTGAAGAATAGCAAGTACTTTTAACCACTGAACTATCTTTCCAGCCCCCTTCCTATAATCATTATCAACATCATCACCATCATCATCAACATCATCACTATCATCACCATCATCATCACCTTCAGCAGCAGCAGCAGCACCATCATCATCAACAACAACAACAGTGGTTTTTCACTTAACTTCAGCTACCTGATCCAAATTAAAAAGAAAAAGACATTTCAGCTGAAATTGTAAATATTAACTAAACAAAAGGGACTGGTTGTCTTTTCCATGTTAAAGTACGACTTGGAGGTTTTAAATAGACAATGGTCTATCATTGAGTGTGAATGAGAAAGGTGAGTAGGGACCCATGAGATATACACATGTACTCACAGGATGCTCCATGCTGACAGGAATACTAAACAAGTTTTCATTTGTGTAGCCTATTAGAAAACCAGTATTTTTGTGTTGGGATAGAAAAGATAAACATTTTTCAATTATTTTTGGGTGTTGCATTTGTTTGTGTTCTTCCTGATATGACCTATGCTAACTTGGCTCTGGGCATCCAACTCCATCCTGAATGCTTGTCCTATACCTGGTTAGTTTATTGAATTGGCTTAAAGCTATGTGGATTTTTCCATCGGTCCACTCCCTATGATGTAACAGAGCTGTTAGCTAATGATTTATGAAATGAGTGGTTATAAATAACTAATGAGCACCCCTTTCTCCTTTATGTTTTGTGTAATTGATGTTTATTGTTCTTGGCTCCCAGCATTGTCTGAATGTGCAAGACAATGCCAAGACCTAGTGTCCACTCTCTCATTCTGACTTAAGTGAGAATATGTGTGGGTTCCTGCAGTCCAAGGATGCTCACTGTTGCTGGAGAACCCATCTTTTGACTAGGAAGGGAGTGTCCTGCTAGTCTTCAAATGCATCAGAACGTATATGCTTTAAGGAATGGCTGTTGAATGTATGGAATTTTCTTTTGTTTTCTCTGAATATGGTCTCATTCATGCACATTTTAAAATTAACTTTAGTATCTTATTGTGATATGATAGATCAAATTAATAGATTTTTTAAAATATTAAGCACCCTTAGACTTCTGCAAAATACCCTGGATTCTTTTTTTGTGTTTAAATTCATTTGATTTAGGCTACTGTTTCTTCACAAATAAATTACATATGCAATTGATTACAATTATAATTATAGTTAATTATATGAAATAATAACATAGAAAACAATAAAAATATAATAAAATTGAATAAATAAAATAATTATATATAGCAGTTTTTGAGCTATGTGATGGCTAATCTTGGTTGTCAACGTGACACAACCTCAGTTGAGGATTAACCTCCATCAGGTTGATCTGCAGAGTATTGTCTTGATTGCAAACTAGTGTAGGAGGGCCCAGCCCACTGGGGAAGTACCATCTATAGGCAGGTGGGCCTGGGCCATGCAGAAACACTAGCTACACAGGTGTCAGTGAAAGAGCCAGCAAGCAGCATCCTCCATGGCCTCTGCTTCAGCTCCTGCTTGGGTTCTTGTCCCGACTTCCCTCAGCGAAGGAGTGCGACATGCAAGAGTAAGATGAAATACGCACCCCCCTCGCTTTTGCTCATGGTGTTTATTGTAAGAAGGGAAATCAAGCTTGGACACATCATCTAGTGTGGGCTTTGATGTGGGTGCCGTATATGTGAATGGAGGACCTTTTCATGACTTTTCATGCTCTGTGTCAAGTACAGGTACTAATAACAAGTGCACCCTGAATTTGTGCGGAATTAGCACAATAATTTGCCGTAATACTCTTTTGGGAGATGTATGTATTGACGATTCTTTTTCTGTATTTCCCAGAGCTACTTACTGGCTTGCTAAAGTTTCCTAATCCTTACATTCATTCATTTTGGTATTTTAATTTCCCAGAAAATCATAGAACTCATTACATTTTCCGATGATTTTATGTAAGGCCATGTGTCTCTAATTTTCTAATGTTTAAGTCTCTTCTGATACTATCTCTAATTTCTCACATCCAATCCTGCATATTTATTCATTTGTTTGTTTCTTAATTTGGATTTAATAATGGTTTGTCTATTTTATTTTGTCTTCCTAAATACCAGTTCTCATGTTTATTTATTAATGCTATTATGTGTGGTTGTAATTAATTAATCTTAAAATTTATTGCATTTCTTGCTTAGCTTCTTTTGTCCTTAGATTTATTTTGCTTTCCTTCAAATGGCTTATTATTTTTAAATTGCATCTTTTATTACAATATGTTGTAATTTTTATGTATTTTCTATTCCTACTAGATTGATTTAGGTTTGACTCTATAGATTTAGTACTTGTGACCTATATTCACCAATATTTGTCTTTAAATTATTGTTTCTTTGTCATGAATAATTTATTTTGATTAACTACTCATTGTTAATCAAACTACATTTGCCACAAGGAGTATCATGGCAGTATACAGTTTGACATTTCAGAATGTCTTTCTTTTCTCTTCTGTATGACCTCTTGGCTGGGTATAAAATTCTTGAGCCAATCCACTAAGTTCTCACATGCAATAGGTTCTCCCTCACTCTAGAGATAACAAACTTTGAAGTCTCATAACAGCCATGATTTTGTTTCCTCTTGTAAATAACTGCTCTCTCCCAAAATGACAGAAAAATTTCCCTCAGAGATTAAAAACTGTTTAATAGTCTACTTCTTTAGAAAATGGGGGTTTTAGCTGTGTGTACTTGGCTGAAATAACTTGACTCCTTTTGAGGAACATACTCAATGTTCCCAGCTCTGTTTCTTCTCTATGTGTTTGACCAGCTATTCTCTTTTTTTCCCTGGCCACACCTGATGACTTGCACTGGGGGCCTTGCTCTCATTCACACCTTCAGCTTTCCTCAAGTGATTTACATCTTATGCCATTTCATCTATCTCTAAGCCAGAGATCAATTAACTTTTTATTTCTGTAAAAACTAAATAAAAATATAACTGGAGGTTTCTCTCCCACCTACCAGTTTCTGAATAATCACTCTAAGGCTTAATATTAATTATAAATTGTTTGACCTATTAGCTCAGGCTTATTATTAATTAGCTCTTACAACTTAAATTAACTGATTTCTGTTATTCTATATTTTACCTCAAGGCTGGTGGCTTGTTACCTCACATCTTGTTTCTTTGGTTGCTACTGGCTTCTCCCAGACTCCACCTTCTTTCTCTCTGTCTCTATATTTGAATTTCCCACCTGGGTCTATTCTGCCTGGCTTTTGGAGAATTCAACTTCTTTATTAACCAATGGTAATAAGACATAGTCACAGCGTACAGAATGGGATCCTACATCTTAAAACGATATGTTTAGTTCTGACATCCAGAAAAATCTGTGCTGTTGCTTGCTAACTCTCTCTTAGGGAGTAATTTAAATGACCGTCAACATGCAAAAACAATTGTGTATAGTTTCGTTCTGATAAAGTATTATTGACATGAACAAGCAGTGGGACAAACAGCCTATAGGCTGCAATTTGTTCACTTCTTCCATAGCTCCTGGGAAGCTTTCTTTGCACTGATGTTTGCTAACAATCTTCTACAACGCAGATATTTTCTTTGGTTCTCTCAGACATGAGTGAGGGTGTACACTTAGGCTGCCTGAGTCATAATCTCCACACTTCCATTTATTGGTCTTTTGAGTTGTGAAAGATGTTTAACTTCCCAGCTCTTATAAAAGGCCATGCTGGTCACAAGAATTGATGGAGCTAATGGGGATAAGGTATGTAGCACAATGTCTGGGACACTATAAGTCCCTAGCAAGAGTTAGCTATTATTCATTCTCTTATAATTTCTTTCAGGTTCCATTTAAGATCACTTGAACCAGCTAGGTTAAAACCAATCCCACTACAAATCACTCATTTCTTACCATTTCTCATATATTTGTATCATTATGTAACGGTACTGTAAAATATTTGAATTGTATAATTTCTCCTGTAATAAATCCCCATTTGAGGCAGGTTTCTCATTTGTACTTTTGAAACTCTATTTCCTTATTTTAACCTTCTCTTTATTTATTCTTTGTGTCTTTCACATCATCCTCCCAAACCCACCCATCTCTCTGCCCCCAACAAAACAAAAATAAAATTTAAGAAGAAAAAAAAAAGGAAGGGTAAAATCTCGTCTTGGAAGCTGCAGTGTGACACAGTGAACCACACACTAAACTACTTTATCCATGCATTTTTTACATGCAGGCATTTATCTCAAAGAATCATTGGTTTGGTTTGAAGCCCTGGTCTCTGCTACATCATCAGTGCTGGGCCCTCACTGGAACTCTTCCTGGACATCCTGTTGCTGCCCTGTGTTGTAGAGATCCTACAGCCCTGGGTCCACAGGACCACTGCAGCCCCCTCCCCCACCAGTGCTCCAGCAGATCACAGATGGGTGGATGTTGGGATGGGTCAACTCACAATCCTGATTCTGGGTCTGGCTAGCTGGTCAGCTTTCCCTTGTCCTCACCAGCAAGGTGAGCTCTCCTCATTGCTCTGGTTAGTCCACTCCTTGTAGTAATGAGCTGGGGGTGGGGTTTCTCCTGTTCTCACGTCCTCAGGGTTGGTTCTCCCACACCTACACCTAAACATCTCTACTGTGTTGCCCAGGCATGGTGTAAGGACCATTCTCCTGAGTGCTGCAGTTGATGAGGGGCAGGGACAGCTCTCCTGCTCTTATGATCTCAGGGCCAGCTCTTCTACCTGCCTCAGGGGTTGATGGGGGGTCTCTCTCCCTGTCCATGCCACCTCGTGACCCATGAATAATGGGGACAGCTCTTCCATGCTCACAACACCAGGACTGGCTCACCCACATCTCTGCCAACAAGGTCAGCTCTACTGTACTGCCCAAGTGAGGTTCAGGGTCCACTTTCCCAAGTGTTGCAGTTGGGAAGGGGGAAGGTTAGCTCTCTCATCTACCACAGATGGCAGGATCAAGTCGGGGGGAGGGATGGCATCTTTCTCTTCCCTTCAGAAGAGGGGTGTGTGGCCAGTTATCTACCCTCACATCCTCAGGGCTATCTCACTGGAACTTCTGACAACAGGATCAGCTCTGTCCTTATTTATTTTTAAACAGAGGTTTGCTATGTAGTCCAGACTGTCCTCAAGCTTGTGACACAGTTCCTGACTTAGCTTTCTAAGTGCTGGGATTATAAGTGTGTCCAACACTCCAGGCTGTTAAGAGTCTTGTACTTCCTTGGATATGCCTTTGTTTCCTTTGTCTTTAGCATTTTTTGACCAAGGACCAGCCAGGTTAAATGATTTTTAGGTTTTTTTTCACTTTATTCTTTATGTACATGTATATGTTTTGAGTTCATTGAATGTATGTACACCATGGGGTATGCCTGGTGATGGTGGAGCCAAGAAGAGGCATTGTATTCCTTTGGAACTGGAGGATAGATGGCTGTGGACCACCAGCATGTGATGGGAACCAAACCCAGGTCTGGTCTGCAAGAACTAGTGCTCTTAGCCACTGAGCCCTCTCTCCAGCCCCTAGTTTTTGCTATTTAAAAAGTAACCCTGCTCCCTTCATGTCAATCTGGGGGCCCACTGGAGGTCAATGTGCCAAGTTGCTGTTGTTACTCAAATTCAGGGAAGGTTTCTCTACTCAGTTAAATCTCTATGAAGACACCCTCACAGACACACTGAGAGGTGAGCCTCACTAGTACCAGAAACCCTCTCAGACTCACCCAGGGGTGAGCCTCACCAGAGGTGAGCCTCACTAGCATCAGAAACCCTCATAGACTCATCCAGAGGTGAGACCCACGTGCGCTGGACACCTTCACAGACACACCCAAAGGTGAGCCTCACTAGCACCTGACACCCTCACAGACACACCCAGAGGTGAGCCTCACTAATGCCTAACACCCTTACAGAATCAGCTGTTATGTTGTCAACTATGTCATGAAGTAGCCATGATGCCAGGACATGGGAATGACCTTCGGCTGATATCTAGGAGAGGCTTGAGGCTGTTAGACAAACATCAGGAAAAAACAGAAACAAAAAACCAAAACCAACCAACCAACCAAACAATTAAACCTGGACCCTCCCAGAACTACATCAACCAGCCTGGAAGATTCTTCTCCATTGCACACTGTTACCCTTGGACACTTCCTGAAGGACCCCAAAACAGAGGTTCTATTAAGTAGTACCATGTTCTTATCTAAGAAATTGTGATGTAATGAACATGTCTTGCTTTCAACTGTATCCTTTGTTACACAGCCAGACTGACTGCTACTTCACACCGTTGGTGCTGATGTTGAGACCTGGAGAGCCTTGCATACAGACAGAGAAGATATAAAGTGGACAGAGATGTTCTAACTGATGAGACAGAAAGAGAGTTTCCGGGTTAATAAAAGAGTAAAACCCTGACCAGGGTGAGGATTCCAGTGCTAACGCCATCTTCATCATGATGGGCCAAAACCACTTGGGGACATCAGGAAAATCACAAGTCCGAGGGTCAAGAGGACAAGGGGATATCTTTTGGAACCATGCTACATTCATTACTGTACTCTTTGTTGTGACCGAAGATCTGGCATCAGGCAGCTGAAAGATGGCACAGGTTTGTTGCCCCACAGTTGGAGGACGCTGTCCATCACATAGCATGGGAAGTCATCGTGACCTTTGTAGTCAGGAAGTAGATGACATGAGTCGTGGTGCTTAGCTCACTTCACCACAGAACATGGGATGGTGCCACTCACATGGAGGGTGCATCTTCCCCTCCTGAGACAAACCTAGAAACAGCTCAGTCACACTGTGTATCCCTGAGTTGATTCAAAATTCAGTCTAGTCGAAGATGAACACATCATAGACAGCAACGCTCTCTCCAGTCTGCGGTGATATTTTGTTTGTGTTCTGACAAATAAAGCTCGCCTGGAGATCAGAGAGTGGAGCTAGCCACTAGTTAACCACGGAGGCCAGGCAGTGGTGGCACCCACCTTTAATCCCAGCACTAAAGAGGTGGAGACAGTGTCTCGTCTCATTCAATCTGAGGATTTGTAGAGACGGATCTTGCCCACTTTGGTCTGAGGATTCCATACAGGTAAAATGTCTCTAGCGTCTGGTTCCTTTGCTTCTCTGATCTTTCAGCATTTACCCCGATATCTGACTCCAGGTTTTTAATCATTGAAACCAATTAGTATTCACACTATACCAGTCAGCCAACTTCCTGTTCTTTTCTGGCTGGTCACTTGCCTCTATATAATAAATAGGCACACAACTCCATAGTTTGCTTTCTTTTGCCTCTTCCATAGGGCATCACATGCTGAACTATTTCCCAGTCAGAAAGCCACCTCTGTGACAGGGTGGCCCAACACAGGCAGAAGTGATCCAAGGCAGATTAGCCTTTGGCTTGCCCTTGGCCCCTGAGTCCTTAGTTGGGAAAAGGGCTGACAAAACATGCTTTTCAGGGGGGCTCAACAAATGAACCGGAATGATTGGCAAGAGCCTGAGACATGGCCCTGTGCAGTATCCCAGAAGTTTCTTTGATGTGAAAGTCTTCAGCAATCTTATGATTGTCCCAGGGCTCAGGAAATTCACTTCCTGCTCTCCCTAATAAGCTTTATAGTTCTAAGTTCCTCCTTATGGTTCTCCAGCCTTGGTACAGATGCAATGTGTGTGTGTGTGTGTGTGTGTGTGTGTGTGTGTGTGTGTGTGTGAGGGATGCCAGACAGGAGGGCTGTGTAGCAAGCTGACCCACCAGGAGGTCTCACCATATGACGGAGCCAGAGGTAGCACCTGGGCTGTGACACTAGAGCCAGGGGAGGGGGATATGACTGCAAGAGAAGCTTGGGCTGGGAGCCAGGTGAGGCCTTCTTCCATCTCCTGTGCTCCAGGCAGTGCTGTAGAGGAGGGGCTGCCGCATGACATCACCACCCTTTGCGTGGGTCTGGTGAGCCATGGCTGCCTGTCTGGACACTGCAAGTTACACCCTCCATGGACTCCTCCGGAGTCACACTGTGACTTTGAGAAGGGTGGGAAGCCAGAGAAGACTAGAAAAATCCCCCACCCAAGAAGGGGAGAGCTGAGGTGCTCACCGTGTTGAAAACAGCAGGTGCTTCTAGGGAGGGCATGTGTGTGACCATGACAGATTCTTCCCTGAGGAAGTGGGGAGAGCTGAGCCTTTGCATGGCAGACTGACCAGGCCATCTTCTCCAAGGGACAAGCATCAGAAGTCCAGGAGGAGTTACAGAGATTGTGGCAAGGGCCCTGTCTGTAGCAGATGCTCTGAAACTTCACATCACATCGATGGTGCCACCATAGTGACTACACAGGACATGCCTGCTCCCCCATTCACACTGATGCTTGCAGCAGCAAACACCTAGTGGAAGGAAGTCAGACTCCGGCCCTGGAGAATAGTGATGAGTGCCTGTAGCATATTGTTTCACTCCGCTGGCATCCTAACTAGACAGCTTTAGTTTTAGCATAAAATCCATATTCTGGACCCTTACGGAGCAGAGAAGCAAGCTCTAAAGCTGCCCCCGAGAGCATCAAACATCATTAGAATACATTAAAGAGTTTAAAGATTCCCAGGGCTCCTAGGGCCCTTTCCCAGCCTCTTCAGTTTTTAACTACTTACTCCTTTTAAAGAAATGCAAGGGAAAAATTGTGAAAAGGGTGTGGCCAAAACCCAAAGCAATCAGCAAATCACTTGGGAGCTGCTATCCTCTCCTTACCATTGTAGATTTACCTAAGGGAGAGGTCCTTTCGAGATGCCTGGCATCCATGGGTGCACCCACCCTCCCCTTAATCTGGAACTTATTCTAAGATCAGCTCATGCACTGAGAGTCACCAGTCTTCCTGGTGGATGGCAAGTCCTACTTTGGTCCATCATTGTGACAAAACACCCCCCACAAAACCATCCCAAGGAGGGCATCAGATGCACGCACTCTGGTGTCTGGAATTTAAGTAAGATCTGTAATTTCCCCCTTGCATTTCCTCTGAGAAATTAGCTATTCTATTCACTGAATAAATTTTCAGGTTTTGCTCGCTCGACACTCAGGGTGTTGAATTTTTTATGACAAAAATGCTGTAATAATTGTTGAACAGATGTAAGTGTTGGAGACTCAGCTCTGGCAGACCTCACGAAACCTCTATTAACAATTTAACCCTGTCATCGCTTCTGTCCGCCCTGGGAGGCGGGGAGGAGGTGCAGCATGAATTGTGTCATCAGGAGGTGCACAAAAGCAAAGAGAGACTTTTCTGGGGGAGAGAGGGGTCTGCTTTAATGAGTGCTCCTTCCCAGCTAAGGAAGGGTGAACTTCGTTCGTCTGAGCCCTGGAAGCACCACATACTGCCCTGGAAGCACCACATACCGAGTGGGCTGGGGAGTAAACTAATTGACACGGAACTTGCTGTTGGTGGGGTGGCTTCTGAGCAGGAGAGAGGATCTGGAAACTGACAGTCTACACCCGCTGCTGCATTGCATGGCATGGGCCAGCCAAGCTCCCATTTACACCTCAAAGCCAAGTCATGTAGGGATTGGATCTCTTTCCTACCTGTCTTCATAGGAGGCTGCCATGGGGGCCTTGCAGGGACTTTGTCCACCAAGTGATTAAAGCCTGTAAATAGTTCTGGATAAAAGGTAATCAAAAGAAGATGGCAGCCCCTAAGATGAGGCGGCTGTGACAGCCCGTCAGCTGCTGAGCCACCCGACAGGCCTGGTGGCAGCGCAGAGGCTGCCAAGAGAACTGCCTGAGGAGGCTGCCACCAAGACAGATGTCACCGTGAGGAGAGCGAGCTTCCATCGCTTTCGGCGGGGCCTGATGAAGCAGGAAGTGGTAGTACATGTGCCACTTAAGAGAATAATAATACTAATAAAACAGGGGACTAGGCAGGGGGGCAGCCAGGGAGAGAGGCTGGGGAGACAGGGAGAAAAATGGGAAGCTCTGTCACAATGTTTGGTAGGAAAGAAGTGAATTAATGGCCCTCTTGAAATGAATGAGTGAGTGAGCATGTGTATGTATGAGCGTGTACATGTGTGCATATATGCACGCACATTTCCCAGTGTGAGTATCAAATGTCTTCAGGTACACACGTGTATAGATATGAGCTATAGCCTAGGGAGGTGGTTCGGACTTTCCAGAAAGGGCCATCAGCTAGAAGTCATAGAGGTCTTTGTCCCCAGGTCCCCAGTTTGTAAGAGGTCTCATTTTGTCTGTCCTAGGAAT
This sequence comes from Ellobius talpinus, assembly GCA_001685095.1. NCBI lineage: Eukaryota > Metazoa > Chordata > Mammalia > Rodentia > Cricetidae > Ellobius > Ellobius talpinus. The sequence goes on from LOJH01012005.1 coordinate 19,178, forward strand.
TGGTCTCTGGTTTCCAGGCTGGCAAGTGTACACTTCAGACTTGCGTGTGGTACAAGAAGAGCTTGAGAGACAAGGGAAGTAGGAGTAGGTTCCCTTTGCTCTTGTCCCTTTGGGAAGACGATGGATGGCTGGTGACTTCCAGCCCAGAAGTCTGGGCACAATCAGACTCCAAGTACTAAAAACAATCAAGTTCTTTTCATGTCCACTTCACACTAAAATTAACATGGTATTGAAGCAGCAAGAAGACCATGATATGTATTCTGATATACTTCTTGACTATCTAATTCTTCCCAAGATTGCTTTTGTGCATGAGGATTCTTGGAAAGAAGCTGTTTTCAAAGGCTGGCAGACTCCCTAGAACTCCAGTGATGTAGGATGGCAGAATGTTATAGGTCCAGAGTCCAATTATAATTTATCTTGGCCTATTTTTTTACCCACTAAACAGCAATTTCTTATTCATATTTGTGGCAGACCTAACATCCTGTGACAAACAGATAAAATGTTTTGGATTGTATTAACTCCACAAAGCCCTAGCTTTCCCCCAGTCAAAGGACTAAGGGCGCTGTTAGGTGCCTTGCCAGTCCCATAGCAGAGTTCTCTTCCATCTTGCTTTCACGGCCTTCCTGATGCACCCATCAGTGTGTTTCTGTAACATGGCATTGGACCTCATTGGAACATGGTATTTGGGGAAGACCTAAATCTATATTTCTGGGACACTGTCACTCATATTTGACACTGGAATAAAGCAGCTCTTTTATTCCTTTGAGGTGAGAGCTGCTTCTTTGGGTGACCTTTTCTAATGTAAGGCAAGGTTTGTCCTGACTTGCTCTAAGCGGTTGAGGTGACACGTTGGGAAACCACTTCTATGGTGTGAGTGAACATTTCCTTCAGATGTGTGAGAAGACTAACCTTTGTCTAGGAAGTGACTACAGAAGGGCTGCCCATCACCATTTGTGCCTAAGCCTAGCTATAGTACGTGATATTTTGGTTTGACCACCAAAATCCCTAAAAAAAATAAAGAAAGCATTTGAAAGCAAAAGGGTTATGGGAACTGGATCTAAGCATCTAACCATTGAGCGTCTTGCAGATGACAACCTTTTCTGGTTGCTTCTCTATCACCCTCACTCCATGTGGCATTCATAGGTTGGAGAGCTGCTAGTTTGGTAGCTCCCAGTTTCTTCTGTCTGCTGTTGTCTTATTTTCGCAAATATGGTTGTCTTAGCTGGGGTTTCTATTGTTATGAAGAGACATCATGACCACGACAACTCTTAGAAGAAAAACGTTTAATTAGGGTGGCTCACTTACAGTTTCAGAGGTTCAGTCCATTATCATCATGGTGGGGAGCATGGTGGCATGCAGGCAGACATGGTACTGGAATAGAAGCTGAGAATCCTTCATCTTGGAGGCAACAGGAAGTCATCTGAAACACTGGGTGGTACCTGAACATAGGAGACTTCAAAGCCTGCCCCCACAATGACACACTTTCTCCAACAAGGCCGTACCCACTTCAATGAAGTGTTACTCCCTGTGAGATTATGGGGGCCAATTACATTCAAGCTACCACAGTGACATAGTTCAAAAGAACTATTTCCTCATTTTCAACTTGCTGAAAAACTTACGGAGGTACTATAGGATGAATCACTCAAGGCAGAGAGGACATGGGGCAAAGTGTGTATTGTGTAGGGGGAATATATATATATATATATATATATGTAGATCAATTAGCCCATCTATCCACCCATCCATCCATCCACTATATTGTCTATCTGTCTTTCTGTCTGTCTATCTACCTTCTGCCTCTCTATTTTTGTTCCTGGGTAATCTTTTTTTTTTCTTGTAACAAAGTCCTCATTAGCAAGGAAAGAATGGTCTCCATTTATAAGACTTTCTTGCTCAAACATCTATAAATGATATTACATTGTTATAATGTAGGTCCTAACTCTTGACCCTCACATTTAGGTTTCCATTTTTTTATTTATTAATTTAGTGTGTTCTTATGATAAGCTATCTCATTTAACTTTATAGACTAATATGTGGGTCAAATGAACCACCATCATTTGAATCCTCACCATCTTCACCACTATCATCATCACCATAATCAGCACCTGCGTTAATACCATCATGACTACCACCTTCATAATCACCATCATCATCAAAACCACCATTATCTTCTTTACCCTGTTTCTATTTTTTTTTAATATCATGCTTGGGCTAGGCATTGTGCCGGACTTTTAAATGCATATCTGGCTCATGGCATAACTTGGTGGATGGAAGACACCATTAATTTTCTTCCTACTACCCTACCACTTACCTTTTTGCCAGCAGAAGTCTAGTCTACAAAGGCAGCAGCAACCACACCCCAAGGTTCATTTTCCCAAGTTCTTTTGCTGTAAGAGGATCACAGTTATCATCAATAAGAAATAAGAAGTCCTTAAAACCAAGAGAACATTTGCTTTGTAGGCAGAGGAGGCTCATTATGGACAGGCGGCAATGCCCCTTCTTTCTCTCTTGAACATGGTTGTGATTCTGGAATATTCATGGTTGTTTTGCAGTCATTAAAACATGAGCCAAAATGTCAAAGCTAGCAAAGTAGAAGGAGAGAAGGTATTTAGCTTTGAAAAAAAATTCTGAGCTCAAGACAAGTGACCTAGGTGCTCACAGTAAGGGTTCTGCTTGTTGATACCATGGTGTTCTTCAAGGTTACTGTATAAGCCTTCTAGGATCTGCTTATTGCTCACATTGCAAAAGCAGATGTAGCTTCGAGTATACATATGGTGTAAACTAAAAGTAGATCCCTGCAAGAAATATGCACCGCACCTTTAAAAATTCTTTTAGTGTGTATCCTAGAGGTATCTAACCCTCATCCCCTTTCTTCAACTCCTCCTGGGACACCCAGCACCCCACCCTACACACACACACACACACACACACACACACACACACACACACACA
>LOJH01012006.1:0-11115 GCA_001685095.1 Ellobius talpinus
TCAGGACCTTCGGAAGAGCAGGCAATGCTCTTAACCGCTGAGCCATCTCTCTAGTACCCTGAAAAATACTTTTAAAACAGTCAACATCCTAAGGGAAATGCAAATTAAAACTTCACTGTGGTTTTATATCACTCCAGTCACAATGACTAAGTTAAAATAAAAAAGAAAAGAAAATGAAAATAAAGTAGGACAAATGGTGGGAAAGGAGCACACTTATTCACTGCTGGGAAGACTGCAGACTGGTGTAACCAGGATAGAAATCAGTGAGGCAGTTCCTCAAAAAGCTGGAAATCATCACTCCTGGCTGGTCTCATAGTGCTGTGAAGCACTGTGCATGCCGCCAGAGAAGACCATTCCTCAAAATTCATCAGTCTTACCCAGGTGTGAATCTTGAGAGCTACTGACTTTGAAAGACATGCCAACTGGAACACTAGTGGCACAAACAACACAGGTGGAACTAACCCCTTTCTGGTTGGGTTTAATTACAAAGCCACAAGATCAAGCCCATACCTGCAACCATTTCTGGAACAGAGAACCTATAGCTCAGTAGATCAGAAGCCTTAGGGGGAGGAACCTACTTCTAAATGGACATAGCATTAAACCATTTCCTATTGACTTATCATTGTACCCACAGATAATGTTTATTAGAGAAACTTCTATTTGCAGTAGATAGTGATTTACACAGAGACTTACAACAGGCCAAGATTTAGAGAATAAGATACTAGAGACGTCTCAACCCTATATATCATGCCTCTCCTTCCAGTGCTCACAGAGGTGATCTGGGAAAGAGAATAAGAACCAAGGTTGTGGAAAACTACAAGAGAAGTGTACTGTAGGGGAGCTGAACATAAGAACTCACAGCTGTTGGGACAGCATGCACAAGACCCGTGCAAGTGCAAGCCAGATCAAATCCCATTGTGCAGACTGGATCTGGATGTACAAGCACACCCCTAGCTGTGGAGCTACTGATAATTGTGAACTGCTAAGAGGGGGAGACAGTTTTTCTACAAGTGTAGCTTCTATTAAGCTAACAACCACACTTCAGTGGGAGACCACACAACTATGAATATTAGAGGAATATACATTTTCTTAAAGGATTAAAATAAAAAAAGGACACAAAATTGAATGGGAGAAGAGGGGACTGGCTCTGGGAAGGGCTGGAGGAAGGGTGAATGTGATCCAAACTCAAAGAACTAATGAAAGGATTAACAACAATATACATCTATGATGATTACTCAGAAAGGCCTTGATGATTAGCATACGCACAGCTATATAGGCTTAGAATACAGGTGGATGAAGAAAATCGAAGTTATTTTACAACCCCTCCTGTTAAGGACTAGCAAGTGTGATAGACTAGACAGTGTCTCCCAAGAGTTCATGCCAGGGTGAAACTGTGACTTAGCTTGTAGGTAGAGTCTTTGCAGACATAATACAGTTAAGACGAAGCCCATATATGTTAAAAGGAGCCCTGATATGGTTTGATTGCAAAACGCCCCAACAGTCTTATATATGAAAGCCATGAGCCAAAATAATTTCCTCCCAAAACAAACAAGAAAACAAAACAACAAAATACTCTTGTATATTGCATGTCTATATTACATATAGAAACAAAAAGTTACTTGACTTATTATTTATAACATGGCAAAGGAATTGAAAGCTCTTGTGTTATAAATTTTCCTTCATGAGAAATTCACACAGTACATCTTGAGGTCTTTTGTAACTCAGGGTGACTTCAAGATTTCAAGGTACAAAAATACATAAAATTGCTTAGTACATGTAATCTTCAGTGAGAATCTTTAATTTGTTAAATTAGTTGCCTACAACTTACACTTATATTTAGATTTTTTTTGCCTTGGGGTATTTGGGGCAACTCCATATGGTATAATATAATTTACTTTCTCCTTATAAATATGTATAAAACACCCACGAATGTGGTCTCATTTCTTAAGCAGAAAGATGGTTAAGGCTGTGCTAATTTAATTCAGTATGTGATGCTTCTGCAGAAGTCCAATGCATGCAGTTAGTGTAATAAAATCACTTACTTTCTTATTGATATAGTAGGGGTCCAGGTCCTCCAGAGGCTCCGACACCATCTCTGGAGGAATGTCTCCATAGATAAATGGAAGGTTCTTCCCTGCTTCCAAGTCACTATTTGGCTTTGGGCCGTTTTCGTCATCATCTTTTTTGTCTGGCTTGGGATTCTTAGCCTTTTCTTCTGCAATGCGCCTTTCAATAGCTGCAAGAGATTCTCTGGTGAAGAAGTTGAAGCTGTCAGGTCCTGGTGGTACAAGCACTGTTTGCTCCATCTTGTCATCCTGCACATTTTAATTACTATTTATTCTTCATGTGAGATTCCTAAGGAGGGAGGAACCAAAGGCATCAAGATTAAAAGCTGTTAGTCTCTATAAATGCGTATCTAGAAATATGATCCAGAAGACTTCACTATTTAATCTCCCCCAAAATTGAAATGGCATCTCTAAATAAAACTTTTAAACAAATGTATTCTCTATGTTGAGTTTTAGCCAAGCACCCCAGTGTAATTGTGCTTGTGTTTTACTAATAAAGGAGCTGGGCTGTGAGGTTTTTTTTTAATTTTTTTCTTTTTAAGGCTCGATATTTTTTTATTTTTTTAAAATTCAAACATTTTATTTTTTTGCTTTATAAATACTACCATTCAAAATTTCCACCTCCTCTCCTCCTCCCATTTCTTTCCCACTCCCCACACACCCTCTCCCCTCCCCCTCCAGTCCTAAGAGAGGGCAAGGTACCCTGCCCTGTGGGAAGTCCCTGCCCTGTGGGAAGTCCCCCCCTCCATCCAGGTCTAGGAAGGTGTGCATCCAAACAGACTAGGATCCCAAAAGCCAGTACACGCAGTAGAATCAAATCCCAGTGCCATTATCATTGGCTTCTCAGTCAGCCCCCTTAAAGTTTAAAACTTGGTTCAGTACAGCTATACGTACATTATGGCAACTGTCATCAGGTCACTGATGGAAATGTTCAGCCCGAGGCCCACCTGTATGATAATACTAATGGCCGCAGAAACATCGGACAATAGATCAGTCCGTTCAAAAGGATGGGATAGGAGAAATTTGTCTTTGAGAAGACTTCAAATGCAGCCTTGGAGGCCAGAGGAGGGAGGACAAATGAGTGAGAGGTGGCTGCAGTCCAGCAGAGTCACACAATCAGATAGCCATTGCTGTCCTAAATCGTGCCTGTATCTCCTCTGAGATGCGAGCCAGTGGAGCTGTGATCTGGGAACTGCACCATCCTGGTAGAGTCTACCTGAGCACATAGACAGATATAGTCCAAGCTGGGACCAATGGCACTGGCATGGCTGGGATGGAGGTGAACTAAACTGGAGGGAAAGCTGTAAGCACAGGAGACAGCAGCTGGTACTGACTTCACAAAACAAGGTGCTTTCCTCGGTGAAGCAATTCTGAATCTCTTGCAGAGTCTACGGTCTGCACATATTATGAGGACCCGGGTGAAACTCAACTCCGTATCGCAGAGTCAGACCTCAAGGCCAAATCCCAGATGTATCCTTTTAAAATATATTTCATAAGAGCTTAAATTTCACACATACAGCTGTGCCAAACTTCCCAGAGCCCGAGCTCTGTCCGGTACGGATTTTATTTGGATAGAGCATTAGGGTCATAAAGTCACCACGCTCAGAGACAGTTAGTTGTAGCTTTGCTGTCTAGGTCTCTAATAGAACAATACAGTCAAATCATTTCCTCTGGCCTTTTCCTTGGACCTCAGAGTTCACATTAAAAAACCAGGCACCCATTTCTGTGAGGTCTGTGACCATATATTTTTAAGTGGATGAACAGGGAGAAGATAGGATCTGTATCAATTTTAGCCCCTTCCACCTATTAAGTGAACTTTTCAGAGGCTCTTAAGTCTACTTGCGGTGAGTTGAGGGCCTGTAGAATAAAATGTTTTACCTAAAACTCTTAATTCCCCCCATAAGGCTCCTGATAATACTGACATTTATTTATTTGGAAATAAAAGTTCAAGTCTAACAAACATGGCTGCTTTTCTCATTAAGGACATATTCTAACATACATACACATATGGTTTTTATTTTAATTGATAGGAAATATAATCTGCACAAATGGTATAAATTCAAACCATGTAACAGAATGCAATGGGAAGTCTTCTCCCCACCACATTTCTCCTTCTCAATATTAACTGCTATTTTCTGTCTCCTGCATATTTTCCTAGGGAAATAATATGTCCATGCTATATGAGTATATGCATTGTCATATGCATTCTATTTAAATCGTATATACAAATAATAGTACCATGTAAATTATTTGATGCTGCTTTTAATGAAAACATATGACTATGCATTCCATTTCAGTTTCATTTGTTTTATTTATTTTTTCAGCTTATAATAATATCACAAGTAACCTTTTTGTTGTTGTTAGGTTTTTTTTTTTCAAGACTGGGTTTCTCTGTGTAACAGTCCTAGCTCTCCTGGAACCCATTTTGTAGAGCAGGCTATCCTCAAACTCACAGAGATCTGCCTGCCTCTGCCTCCGAGTGCTGGGATTAAAGGTGTGCACCACCATATACCCAGTTCATGAGTAAACTCTTCATAACATTTTCATAATAAGTTTTGTTTGATTGTCCTACCTCCCTTATGCTCATACCATCTCCCCGTCCTGTCCCTGCTGTATCTTTCTGTCTTTCCCCAGACTTTGGCCTTCCACTTTCACAGGGCATTTGAGCAATAGCCCTTCCCCATCTCTTTTAATTTCCTTTTCTCACCTCATGGCACCCCCTCTAGTTGATTGGTGTTTACCCACACTTACTGACACCTAAGTCACACATGTTAACAGTTAAAAGTCAGGATGTGCATATGAAAGAGAACATGTAGCATATGTATTTCTGAGGCTGTGTTATTTCATGCAGCATATTTCCCAGTACCTTCCATTTTCATGCAGATTTCCTAATTTTCTTTTCCTTACAGTTGAATAAAATTCTGTTGTGTGCATGTATCATATTTTTTATTTATTAATCACATTGTATTTCCATATTTAATTTTAAAGAAGTCTGTCTTTATGAATTTGACTCCTTACTTTTAACAACACCCTTTTTATATTTTACATATTATATACAATTATATATATAATAATTTTCCATCTTTGGAATTTATTGTGATTTTAAAAATGACTTTCCTGAAACACTGAAGAGAAGCTCCATCTTTCCATAGAATTTATGCCATGTGAGATGTTTCAATGGAATTGCCATATTTTATCTCACTCATTCAGACCATCTCTGTCTGTGCATACTTCTCACCTAGTTGATGATTTGTGAGTTAAAGGATCCATTAAAGTCTATCTTAGTGCATGTCTATCTATTCTTATACTTCCTGTCTCTTCAGTCTATAAATTTTATCTTTGTTTTTGCTTATAGTTGTTGGGTTGGGGTGTCACTGTGTATCCAAGACTGGCCTAGAGCTAACTCTATGGCTAGCACTGAAATTGAAATTATCCTGCCATACCCTCCTACTTGTTTGGAGTAAAGGCTTGCACCACCAAATATGATTTCGTTCTATGATTTCTAATGCTAATTTGATTTATTTGATGTGGGAATAATAGTCATAATCAGATGTTTGGAGGTAAACTGAATCTTTTACTGTTATATGTCACTCAGTGGCACTAGATGATTTTATTGTGGAAACATCATACAATACTTAGCAGAACTAGATGGTATAGGTGAATCACTCAACATTAATGCATCAAAAAAGCTAGATGTATGAAGCTGCTGTCAGCACAATGTGACCTTCTCTTTGACAGAAAACGGTTCACAAGTACAAGTATATGCTAAAATAATGATCAGAAAGAAGTAGAACAGAAAACCCACAAATAGTGACAGAGTCGCTGTTACCATCACAAACTGTTATGATGTAAACCTATTGAAAGGCTCTATAGTATTGACAGCAGCAGAGGTCTGTTGACACTGCCATCACCACAAAACCCATGAGCTCAGGACAGCTACATGAGTAAGGATTTGGATTTCTCCTCTGCATGGGGCTAGCACTGAGTTGTTGCCATCTGTCCTTGACCAAGGTACCATTGTGTGGTGCCTGACAATCCTGCCTAACATAGATTTTTCTTCTCTATTTTTCTATGTTGAACAAATTTGAGAATATGTGAGGGCATCTGCTTCTCATTTGCATTTAATCTGGGGTCCTAGTTCACCCACTTGGTCCCATCTTTGTTCTTTCATAGCTTTAGCAGTTTCTCTTGTATGCATATATTTAGATTTTGCATGAAGGCATATTTTAAATACGTGGTTTCTTTTGTAAACAATTTCGGTCTTTTAGAAAGGGTGCAACAACAGGGTTCATTTTCCATGAAGTTGTGTGGATAGAACAGAAGTGGTTATCTCAGCCTTTCTATTCAGTATAAATGAGCCACCTTAGAGAAGCAGAATAAGAAAAAATTTAGGGCCATTAATTGTGAGTGCCAATTTATATAGCTATACAATATCTATATATCTTGAGTATATTATGCTATATAAGTTTATGTGGGGAGAAACCATGTATTTCAGTCTTCAAAAATGGCTTAGTATATATGTTGAGAATAAGCCAGACTCTTGCTAAAATAATGGTCAGCTCCTGCAAGCCCTAACACTATTCTGAGGACATCAGGAATCTAGATGGCACACTTCTTGATGAGATGTTTTGGGCCACTTTGCAAAAAATTCCACTGTCAAAATAATAAAACCAGGTAAAATATTATTCTTATTGTTATCATCTCACAAAAATTACTAAAAAATTATTTCTTCTTCTTCTTCTTCTTCTTCTTCTTCCTCTTCTCTCTCTCTCTCTGTGTGAAGTGTGTGTGTGAAGTGTGTGTCTGTGTGTGTGTGTGTGAAGTGTGTGTATGGGGACTTGTGCCAGGGTGTGCAGCTGGAGGTCTTAGAACAACTTTGCGGAGTTGGTTCTCTCTTTCTACTTTTAGTGAGTTCCTGAGATTAAGCTCTGGTCACCAGGCTGTGTAGGAAGTAACCTTACCCACCAAGCCATCTTCCTGGCTCACTCAATTACTCATTATTTCTATAAGGCTTGGTGTGTACTTAATGCATTCTTGGATCAAAAACAAAAACATTTTTTTTATGTTCACAGCAGCTTTGGTTTCTAAACTTTTTTATTGATTTTAATGAGCTATACATTTTCCTCTGCTCCCCCTCTCTTCCTCTCCCTTCCCCTTCTGCCCTCTCTAATGATCCCCATGCTCTCAGTTCACTCAGATCTTGTCTTTTTCTACTTCCCATGTAGATTTGATCCATGTATGTCTCTCTTAGGGTCTTCATTATTGCCTAAGTTCTCTGGGATTGTGAATTGTAGGCTGGTTTTCTTTGCTTTATGTCTAAAAGCCACTTATAAGTGAGTACATATGATATTTATCTTTTTGATTCGTGTTACCTCACTCAATATGATGTTTTCTAGCTCCATCCATTTGCCTGTAAATCTCAAGATGTCATTATTTTTTTCTGCTGTGTAATTCTCCATTGTGTAAATGTATCACATTTTCCTTACCCATTCTTTGGTCGAGGGGCATTTAGGTTGTTTCCAGGTTNGTTTTCTTTGCTTTATGTCTAAAAGCCACTTATAAGTGAGTACATATGATATTTATCTTTTTGATTCGTGTTACCTCACTCAATATGATGTTTTCTAGCTCCATCCATTTGCCTGTAAATCTCAAGATGTCATTATTTTTTTCTGCTGTGTAATTCTCCATTGTGTAAATGTATCACATTTTCCTTACCCATTCTTTGGTCGAGGGGCATTTAGGTTGTTTCCAGGTTCTGGCTATGATAAACAATGCTGATATGAACATCTCAAGACCCAGCAATACCACTTTGGGGCATATATCCAAAGGATGCTCAATTGTGCCACTAGGACATGTGCTCAAATATGTTCATAGCAACATTTCTTTCTCCCCCACGGGAATACATACACAAACATACAGCAAAGAACACTTAATGATACCAATTATAAGCAAATTATTTGTGTTAAGATGTTTTAGTATCATTCTCATGCACCAAGGCCAGCTCTCCTGCCTGCCACAGGAGAGTGTTAAGGAGGGGAGGACATCTTTCCCTCACCCACACCACCATATCCAAGAGGAGTCCCAGTGAGGACCCAGAAGAAACCAGAGGCCTCGAACCAGACCAAAGACTCATTGCAATGGTCACTTGCAAGTAAAGATGTATGGACTGGGGGGTATACTGTGTGACTCACTATGTCACGCTACAGTTTTCAGCATGAGATTTTTTTCTTTTTTAAATTTTATTTGGGGAGGAGGCTGCAGGGGCAGAGGGTGGATACAAAGGAATGTGGAGATGAATGGGATTGGGATGCATGATGTGAAAACCACATAGAATCTTTAAGAAGTCTGAAAAATAAAGGTGTTTTAGTAAAGAAATCTTCCACTAAAATGTTCAAAGACAACCATATTATGGTGAGTGATAGTCCAGCCACAGAGATTTTCTAGAAATGCCATTGTCCTTCACTGTGTTTATGTTGCAGATTCTGAGATAATGAGAAAGAACTGGGGTGATGGCACAGGAAGTCTGACATGGCTGCTCTAGCTTACCGACTGGAAATTAAGGGTGTGCTTCCTAAAGGAAGGCTTTTAACACAAGCCAGTCAGTTCCCTCCCATTTTCCTGTCCCCATTCTACTTTCTGTAGAAATTGGAGGTATCAATTCAGTTTTATTATAAAAACCATATTACTATAAACTCTCAAAAGATATAGGCAGTAGAAATGTCACACACTCGCTGCTCTCCCCAGCAAAGCAAGTCATGTTTGCCAATGGTGCCGAAAATGTGGGAACTACGTAGCTATTCTTAGCAGCCTACAGAAATTTAGGATTCTGCTAGAGTCAGCATTTTTCTCTTTATTGCTGTGTGGAAATAAACAAAACAAAAGGCAGATTTGATGTGTATAATTCTCTCAGATGGAAAAAGAAGATAACATAGTAACAGGAGATGTTGGAAGTTGTTTTAATCCCAATATTCCCAGTCTGTATGAAATCACTTCAGGGACATATGGCACAATTAGACTGTTTACTTTAGAGATAGCAAATGCTCTCTGTGGCACAATCTTTTCTGTACATCAAGGCATTAGTGATTTTAAGAGCTCAGAGTTATATTAAGTTTTGTTTGATTTTCACTTTTCATTTCTTGTGGATATTGCTTGGACAACACAGGTTATAAAATGGCTCAAGAGAAGTCTATAAGCTGCTATAGCAAGAAAGATGTTTAAATTGTGTGACACATGACATGCCCCAGATCCTCTGTAGGGGGTGGATGTCTCTTTCACATAAAGCTAATTTGAAGATGGCCTTCCTATTCTAATAATTCTTATGAATGGTTTCGTCCCAAAGCAAATGTGTCCAAGGTATAGCTGATGCATACCTTGGCACAGAACACAGGGACAGTTAGAAAGAAACAGCAAAAATGTCACAGCAAACATAAGGAGACTGAGAAGGAATGAGAGAGGAGTGTTAACCACAGATCAGCTACCCTGGCAAATGGCTCTCTGCGGTCCACACTTGCACTCCTCGGAATGATGGAGGAAAACAGTCATTTCTCCGAGTTAGGAGAACTTCATTCAGACCAGCAGTGTGTGGGCTGCAGCAAGTTGATGGAGAAGGATTCCATGAATAACATCTGGTCCCTGCACAAATTTCTAGTCTATGACGCAATTCTATCTTTAACACTATTGACTCCTGTTCAAAGAAGAATCATTTAAGCAGAGAGTATGCGGAAAGAATTTATAGGAAACAAGTCATGAAGGATTAAATAATTTCTTGATTTTAAAATTCACTATATTAATTTCCTCTTCATGACCTTAATAATTTATGATATAAACCTACAGTCAGTTTATTATTTAAAATTGTACTTGGTAGCTCTTAATCTGAAATTTAAAGTCAGTTGCCCTTCTTTCTTTTGTGGTATACTGCTCTGATTTATAGACACCCTTCAGGGGGTTCTAAGCTTTTTGTGTACCCACCAGTGGATGACTGGTAACTTTGTACAGAGGACACACTACCAGATGCCAGGACATCTGTCACAGCAGCTGGGGCACTGAGCCAAATCTATTTTTGTCTTGATATATGACACATGATTTGTGCAATCAATTTTGTACATTCTGAAAATATTTATTTAGTTTATGCCATGGACAAGATCTTAAAGATCCCGATGATCTTTAGGGGGGAGAAAAAATATTGCTGGGTAAGATAATGATCTTCATAAGCTTCTCTATGAAATAGGCTCCAAGCCTTTTATTCATTTTAGGATTTGGGTGTTTCTGACTTTAATGGAGTCATAAACTTAAGTCCCAGAATGGAAATGGAGGTTAAACATTGCAGCATTGACCCTAAGCATGGAAACCCTCTTTTGACTTTACAAGTGACTGTGTTTGTGTGTCTGTATGTGTGCAAGGACAAAGAGCAGTAACATTATCTTAAATTATTACTATCTCATTCAAAAATAACAGGAAACATTGTATAACCTGTGTTCAGAAATCTCACATAGAGTGATTTTTTCTAAAATAAATGCACATTTTAATGCTTATCTCAAAGATTTTTTTTTTGTACAGTAAACACCATAGACATGTCAGATACCAGAACATGAAGTTAAGTGCTTGGCCCTCACTCTTTTGGCATAACTAGTCTTGACATTCTGGCCCTTTGTTCAAGGCTGAATGGTGAAGAACTTTTCAATGATATCATCAATATAAAATGTTTTACAGGAAATAATGTTTTATAATCCCTGTCTTTTATTCTATTCAATATATTTTCTAAAATTCCTTAACTATGAAACACTTATTTTTGTTATTCTCAATAGCTGGTGGCAGCTGACATAGCTTAATTGCATGTGTCCTTAAACTTTACAAATAATTTAAATGTTACTATAATATTCAACAAAAGCCTACACCCAAGTTACTTTTTCTTCTACTTAAATCTCAAAAATTCCTCCTGTTACTCTAATCTCAACACAATCTTTCTAAAAATATTTATTTATTGTATATACAATATTGTCTGTGTGTGTGCCTGCAGGCTAGAAAAGGGCACCAGACCCCATTGCAGATG
>LOJH01012006.1:28147-53873 GCA_001685095.1 Ellobius talpinus
AGAACCTAGACAACAATGAGGACCCTAAGAGAGACATACATGGATCTAATCTTCATAGGAAGTAGAAAAAGATGGGATCTCCTGAGTAAATTGAGAGCAAAGGGACCATGGGAAAGGGTAGAAGGGGAGAGGGTAGGAAGGGAGGAGAGCAAAGAAAATTTAATAGCTCAATAAAAACAATAAAACAATAAAAAAGAAAGTAGGTTCACATGTAGAAAATAAATTATGTATGATAAAAATATTAGAATTTTGTATTCAGCAGGAATACTGTTAGCAGTTTTACCTTTTGATGAGTTTATTAGTTAGTAGACAAACAGTAGGAACTAAAACAAAAAAACCTTTAAATGACTGTCAATGAATGAATCAATTGCTAGTGAGGTAATTGAATCAAATCTATAGCCATATATATGCTAGAAGACACGGGGTAACCAGAGATTTGTAGTGTGCATGGGCTGTAGGCTCTGTATGTAACCTACCATGGCTCTCTCTTCTTTCCCATCAGCTATCAAGAAGCACAAGGGGGAAATCGGGGCCAGCAAAATATAATACTCAGCATTTGACAACACTCCACCACTTCCTCTGGCTTTCTTGAGTTATATTACTCAGTTTGACATTGCATTTGATTTTTTAACTTGGATCAAATAATTGAGTAAAAAAAAAGAAAAGAAAGAAACAGGCACACGAAACTCTACCTGTCCACAATTTCTGTTCCTCTCCAGTAATCTGCCTTTTCACAGGGATAGAAACTGAATTGGTTTCACATCACATGGGGCATTTGCACCAATCCATATGCAGTTATCATATCCTCTTTGGTTTCCTTATCTCCAAAAATGAGGTTTTTTTGGTACATTATCTTTAGTGATTTATCGTAAGATTATATAATCCTTGCCTTTCTGGTTGACTCGGCAGAAACACTAGTTTAGGGTAATAGAAAGAAGTTGAGCAATGAGACAATTTTGACTTTTTGTACAAAATACAAATTTAGGTACATATTGCTGTTGCTTTCAGAGGTATAACAATGTCCTTTTAAATTTTTAATATGTTTCTGAATTTTGGTTATTTGTTTTCATCTGTTTGAAAAGGGTCTGGCTATGTAACAGACTGTCCTGGACCTCATTATGTAGTTCAGTCTGGCACTGAATTGAGATTCTTTTGGTCCTCTTACCTCAAACTCCTCAGTGCTCAGAGAACAGGCTTGTGCCGCCACACCAGGCTTTGTGTTTGTCTTTGTACACATTAACTTGATATTTAAAGATGGGGGATGAAACAACAAAATTAGTCTTTCCATGTAAGGAATTTTGTGATTCTCCTATTCCTGCTATTAATCAGAAATAATGTTTGATGTATTATTTATTAAATATGCAGGATTGGTAATTCCATCAGATTTATGGTTAGTGTTTCAACAATGTCATTATATAGTTGGTTCTTGATTCAAAACATATCAGACCATGCTTGACATTAAAATCTTTCCTGTCTTGATGGACCAGTTTCTAAAGTTTCAAGCCTGGTTTGTATGCCACTTCTACTTTTCCTTGAGACTATTCTTGTCATTTTCTATAGACCACTTAACCATTTATTTTCCCTTTCAACATTCTGAGCAGTGATAGTTATTAAACGTAATAGTTCGGGTTGATTCCAGAGGTTGTAGTTAATACATCTCTCCTGGATCTCATGAAGTTGTTACTAACCACCCAGAACCACACATGCCTACACCATCCATAACTTACAGGCCAATAGTTACAGATAATCAGCCTCAGATTTATCATGAAGGCCCTAAGAATCTATGTTGTCAACTCCAACTTTGGATTCATCACAAATACACACTGTACAGGCAACCATAACTCCTAAAGAACTATACGTGTGGTGGTATCCAAGTCTAAGTGGTATTTTTTTTCCTCACAAAAGCCTGCAGACAATCAGTGTATATTGCTATCATCAATCAACAGCGAGGATTGCATTATTTTTTTCACGGAACATCTCCTATGCTTCTGAAGCTGTGAACTGATGAGATTATGCCTTTGAAAAAGCATAGATAGATATATGATAAATGGTTGATGAATAGATAAATAGATGGTATATTGATAAACAACAGCCTTCCTGAAGTATGGATAAGCAATATTTATTATTATTATTTCTGTCTTGGTCAATGTGGTTATTTACTTTGTTCACAAGGAAATTAAATTGATCTGACACCACTTCCATTCACAAAGTTATACCAGCTTTTACTCTATGCTGTTCTGGATGGCACTCAATTTGAACATATGGATTTTTTGTTGATTTGGTTTTTCTTTCGAAGATATTTTAAAATATTGAGTAAAGATGAAAGTATTAAAACTAATCACTTTTCTCAAAGACAGTATTCTAAATTTTTCTTTGCATGGAGTTGGCTGCTAGAATGAGGAAAACATACTATTAATCATTTAAATATAAATCCAAACATACTACAGCCTTTCTTTTGTCTTCTATGGTAGTTGGCAATTGAAAGATTACACTTTCATTCATTTTTAAATTATTTTGTCAGCTTCTTACACAGATGGAAATGCCTATTTTTAGCAGTCTGTTTCTTGTGTCATCTGTTAATCCCTGTGTTCTTGTTCCCTCTAAATACCTGTATTTGCAATTTGTAACTTCTTCACTTATCCCTTGAGAGCTGGTTTAAGCTGGAGTATGTTTAAAAATTTAATATGTGAATCTGTCTAGACTTCAACTAAAGATACATGGCATAAAAATTATTTTTTTATTATTTTAATTTTATTATTATTCAAAATTCAAAAATTATTTTATTATTATTCAAAAGACATTATATCCAGTACTTAATTTTAAGTGGTCTTCTAGAGCACCAGCAAATTAGAGAACATGTGTAGCTAATGAAGCGCTCTGTAGAAAAATCCGTGTGCAATCTGCACTGTTTTTCCCTTAACTTTATTATAATTCATAACATAAATTGTCTTGTATTAATATATGTACATATATGCTAATGAGGAATATGGTGGGTTAAGCATGAAGGTAGTATAAAGTATAAAGCATAAAGGGAATAACATCTTTGGAGTTGGTGTAAGTGTAGGGTTTAGAAAACTCTGAATTTGCTAAGATTGCATGAAAGACCTATTTTCTCCATTTAGCAGTATAAGCTTATAAGTTTATTTACATATTTTACCATTGAAACCAGTTCCCACCAGTTCCATTATAGATTTTGAGTTGACATTTTAATAGTATTATACTTTCTTGAACATAGAATAACAAACAGAATGTAATAATGCCCCCAATGGGAAGGAGTATATGTTTAAATGTCATTCAGGCTGGATAATCATTGATTTGATACACCTATTCAACGGAGGAAAATATTGCTGAGATTTCAATCAATAACATAAAAGGGTTTACACTATCAAAAGTAGAACATTATATGATTTTACTGAGACAATATATTTATACTTATTCAATTTATAAAGAATGAACTTACTTAAGATTGATGAGCGCATTATATTTCACCACATGTCTGATAACTTTAAGATGAATTTTGAACCATAAATGTGCTGATTTATGTATTATTAAATGTTTTATTATTTATAGTGAAAGGCACTTCTTAGTAGCCAGAAGCCATTGAATTCCAGAGACATATTTTGTTTGTTAAGTACATATAAAATTATTTAGGTAATGCACTAATTTAAATCTGTTATTCATATATAACATAGATACTCAGAAAGTAATGCTCAATATATCACAGATAACATGGAAAGTAATATTCAACAAATTAATTTTCAGTGATGTTTTATTTTAGAACTATCTTCTTTGCAGACCATAGAAGAACTGAACACATTAAGGCATGGTTTAATAATATTCAGAATGAATAATTCTTTAGCTGTTTGCCAGGTTGGGTAGGAATATATGAGTCTCTCTCTCTGTGTCTCTGTCTCTGTCTATGTCTCTCTCTCTCTGTGTGTGTGTATGAAAGACATAATTGCTTTGACAGCATAATCTATTAGGAGAGACACACTAAACATCAATTGTGAAGGTTGGTTTTAATGTCATTTTGCCATAAATTTGAATCACCTGAGTAGGGAGCCTCACTTGAAAGATTGTCCTGACTGCCTCACTTGATGTAGGGAGACCCACCAAAGTGTGGGTGGCAGATCTGGCAGCAGCCCAGAAAAAGGACAGTTTGTTGGAAGGAAGCTTCTTCATGGTTTGCTGACTTGGCCTTCCCTCTTGCTGCTGAGTTATTGACCGTCCTGTTTTGGAATAATCTTTTTGTACGTTTACTGATATCAGAACCAGTGGTCCCTGTTTTGGAATAATCTTTTTGTATGTTTACTGATATCAGAACCAGTGGTCCCTGTTTTGGAATAATCTTTTTGTACATTGTGAATATGTGTCGCTCTGATTGGTTCAATAAGAAGTTGAATGGCCAATAGATAGGCAGAGTTTCTAGGCACAGAGGATGCTGAGAAGAAAAAAGGCAGAGTACCAACTAGACATGGAGGAGGAAGCAGGAAAGCAGGGTGGACAGCAAGTAGATGCGGCAAACAAGCCTCGGGGCAGTATTTAGATAGATAGAAACGGGCTAATTTAAGTAATAAGAGTTAGTGGGACAAGGCTAAGCTATCAGCTGAGCTTTCATAATTAATATTAAGTCTCCTTGTTATTATCGAATAGTTAGTGGTCCCAAAGAAAAATCCGACTACAGTACCCAGATAAAGAGCTTCCACCATGGTTAATGTCTAGGGACTTGGCAGGTACCATCCAGGATTTGGGCACTAGGTTAAGACTGCTGAGGTAGCCATCCTTGTGGATGGATCAACTATCATGTTGCCAGCCTACCCAGTGTGAGCTATCCTCTGTGGATCTACATGGGCTGCTAAGGCAGTTTCAAGGATCAAGCAGCTACAGGCTCTTTGGTGTTGTTAGTATTTTTATGTAAACTGACTGAATAAATTACACACACACACACACACACACACTTTGGAACACAGACATACAAAGGAGGGTATGATTAACTCTTTCAGGACTTTAGGTAGGGAAAATATTGCCAAGGAGCTTCCTCACTAGTTTAGAACTTAAATGAAAGAAAATTTACCAGGAAGCAAAGGAAAGGGTTCTGGATATGTGAAACATGTAAAATTAATATGATGTTTTGAGATTTAGGAGAAAATTGTAAAACAAAGCCATGACAGTGTTTAAAAGTGTCTGACCAGTGCCAAGCATTACCTTATGTACTTGGCAAGCGTAACTTTAGTTTTTATGATATGATTTGCAAATGGAGATTGTAATCGCTATTTTATAAATGAGGAAGCAAAAATCAGAAAACAAAATGACAATATCAATGTGATCCTATGTGCAGCCAGGGCTGAACTATAAATGCTGATTTGCCATAGTCCAGGCTCTAGAGTTGTTGCTTTGAATCATTTTAGCTGGAAATTTATCTCTTCTCATGGCATAGTGCCTGGTACCATGCTTATAAATATCTTCTGAAAGAAAGAATGAGTGAGTCAATTGAAATAGAACTCATTTTAGTTAGTTAATTTTATTGGAGGTATTTATGGAGACTAGATTAACCAAAACTCTCTAAAGAAAATGATGACAGTAGATATTGATCAAAATGATAGTTTTCATTCTTTCTTTCCTTGCCTTTTTTTTGACACAGGGTCTAATTTCAGCCCAGCCCTCAAATATCTTAATTAGGCCTTGAAGTAGGCCAAAATCTTGACTTAGGCTGCAGACATTGGAAATATTTTCATTCTTAAAATTGAAGAGCCAGTCTTTGTAGAAAACCAAAGTAGTGATCTCCATTTTCTAGATGAGGAAGTCAAGGAAGAGAGGATTTAAAAGAGACGGTGAATGCTGTGTAATGCGTTCTCATAATCTTGTATGGGAAGAACCAAAGGCAATGCGCTAAGGTGTCAGAATGGTCACCCATAACCCCTGTATCAGATGAGCCATGCTGAAATGGAATGCAACCAGGATGGTATAAAAGGCAAGAAGAGCTAGAGACCCTGAGAACTCTCTGCTGAAGAAGCTGGACTATGAGCACATGCATGAGATGTTACTGAGCTCAGAGGGAGCAGAGAAGTTTTATCAAGAAATGGCAGATGTCTTATATACCGGGGAAAAGAAACACTGAGGAACTAATAGAAACCCTGGAATAGAGAGTGGACATGAAGACAGCAAAAAGTGAGCCTGCGTAGAAGGAACTGGTTCAACACTCAGAGACGTGGCACTCTACCTTCCTAACACATTTCTTTATCGATAAAACAAGGTTTAAGCTTGATAGCCCAGAAAGTTTCACAAAACCAACAGCTGGATCCTTCCTATCAGATTTAAGGTTCAAATTAGCTCCTATATCTTCTCTATATTTAGTATTCCCCACCTTCAGAATATTCCCACTTAAAAGCAGATTAAGGTACATGTTATCCTGTGGCTTTTCTATTCTTGCCCAATAGTTCCTACAGAGTTTTTTTAATTTCATTTTCTTTTCATTCTTTTTCCATCTTTGAAATGAACTGGCCATGTAGTCTTGCCAGGTGCCTCTGTGGATAAGAAAGCAAAGGGGGCTACCCACATGAATGGAAACATCACCATCCTGAGGAAAGTACTTCCCAGGGAATAAAATCATCTCCAGAGACTTTATCTGTGGGAGAGTACCTCTGAGAGATAGTGAGGTTATTTCTCATCTCATTTGTGATGTTTTAAATAACCTCAAGTTAAGACCTAAGAGGAACAGTTTTTATGTTACGTCCAACCCTTGTGGAGATGATATTAACAATAGTATTTACAGTATTCAAAATGTAGAACTTGCAAATATCAATTAACTTGTTATAGTTAAACAAAATGAGATACACCTAGACAAGAGAATGAGTGGGAAATTAAAATGAGCAAAATAATTGTATGTGACACAAACTGGATGAATTTCAGAAATACTTTAGATTAAAAAGCCAGATAAAATATGATAGCGTATGGTCCCATTTTTATGAAATGTCTAGAGAAAGCAAATGTGTAGAGGCAGAATGAACAATCTGGGTTGCCTTGGGCTGGGGGGTGGAGTAGACTACAAATGGCATTTAGTTTCTTTGAAGCTTGATGGAGATGTTATAAAATAATTGTGATGATGGTGGCACAGCTCTAATTATATTAAAGGCCACTGAACTACACAAAAGGCAATACAATGATTCTCACATACTAGTACTCATTATTTAATTAATCTCCTTTTTATGAATTTAATTTTATTTTCACTGGTGTGTGTGTGTGTCTTGTCTCTCTCTCTCTCTCTCTGTTGTATATATGAGAGGGAAGGCACTCATGCCATCTTGTGCGTTTGTAAAGGCCAGAGGACAACTTTCAGAGATGGGATCTCAGATCCTTTCACTAGGGACTCCAGTGACGACAATCAGGTGTCAGGTTTGCCTGGCAGCAGTTTTAGCTGCTCAGCCAGCCATCTTGCTGGTCTTATTTCTTATTTTAGAGTCAGAGTGTCTTGATCATTTCTTACTTGGTTAAATTCGTTAACAACAAATAAGAAAATGAATGACTGAGAATGTTATCTTGCTATGCTAACTTCCTGTTTCATTTGGAGATCCAGTAACTATGAATATTAATATAGTGGCTTAAAACATGTATTGGTTCAATGTGTTTATTCATTTCTTAAAGCGAATAACTAGTATAAATGTTTAACATAGATATAAAAATACCAGGTTAATATAATTTTAAGATAGGCCTATATAATATTACATTTTATATACAAGTCAACCAACTGTTCTATTGGCCAAGAGTCTTCACCTTTACATGGCACAAGCTAAGAAAGTGCAGAAGATGAGGATTTAGACCAACTGATTGGGTGGTTCAATAATTTTTCCAAGGATTTACTCTCTGTGGTTCCACCACCATTGGTGATGGCTGACCAAGATGGCTGCAGCAGTAAGAAAGAAGACCTTTGTTTCCTCTTCTGACTTTTGTTTAGGTGACAAGTGTTCTTCCAGAATCTCAGCTGCAGACTGTCCTCATATTTCATTAATGAGGTCAGAAGCCCAATACTGATTCAATCCCCACCAGAGCAAGGAACTCACAAACCAGCCTTCTCCCCCCCAATTTTGGTGAAATAAATTAATTTCCTCAGTGTTGTACAATATTATTTTAAGATGTGTTACCTTTCATTATGCTGTGGAACATTTGTTTAATGATGCAAAGGTGTGTTTCTTTAAGGTTTCTCTGTAGCTTTGGAGCCTGTCCTGAAACTAGATCGTGTAGACCAGGCCCTGAACTCACAAAAATCTGCCTGCCTCTGCCTCCCGAGTGCTGGAATTAAAGACACATGCCACCACCACCTGGCAGTGTTGCATTCTTTTATGATGGATTTACTTAACTATGTGAAGCTGTGTTACTTTTCCTGTCTAAAACACCTGACTGGTCTACTAAAGAGATGAAC
The DNA here is from genome assembly GCA_001685095.1 of Ellobius talpinus. NCBI lineage: Eukaryota > Metazoa > Chordata > Mammalia > Rodentia > Cricetidae > Ellobius > Ellobius talpinus. The sequence continues at coordinate 36,564 of LOJH01012006.1, forward strand.
AGCCAATAGCTAGGTAGGAGAAAGTTGTAGCAGAGCTGACAGGCAGAGAGAATGAATTAGAAAAAGAAATCTGGAAGAGAAAGACCAAGAAACCAGTAAAGGAGAAAGAGAGTATGACATCGGGGGCCAGCTATCCCACTACGGAGTCAGTCACAGAGAAAGAAATAAAGAAAAGTATACAGAAATAGAGAAAGATAAAAGTCCAGAGGCAAAAGGTAGACAGGATAACTTAAGAAAAGATGGCTAAAATCAAGCCAAGCTAAGGACAGCATTCATAAGAAAGAGTAAGTCTTGGAAATTGGTAGTGCCCCCCCCAAAAGAGCAAAGAGTAAAAAATAACCAACAACACCCAAGCCTTCTGGATATACCTGGAGGGGGAACCCATATGGAATTGCAGTTCTACTTTGAAGCAGGCAGTTACTGTCTGTTCTATTACTGAATGTACAAAAGGAAGGCAAGGTCCTTTAAATAATCAAGGTCCTTTGAATACATCATCAATCAAGGTCATTGAAACAAGGTTGAACACAACATTATTTTAAAGGACACGAAATTCAAGATTATCCTCTGTTACTTAGAGTTAGATATCACAGTTCATATATAATAAAACATTTATCATTAATGAGAAGATGAAGGACTGCACTTGAAGATAACATGGAAATAAAGTGTTGTGAGATCTAAAGAGATGTCTCCATTAAAGCCCTCCCCTCAGAGGTCAGGGAACTACTTGGAAGAAGCAGAAAAAGGGCAAGAGCCAGAGGGACTGAAAGACACCAGGAGAACAAGGCCCTCTAAATGAACTAAGTAAAGCTCACATGAATTCACAGAGACTGAAGCTGCACACACAGGACCTGCACGGGTCTGCACCAGGTCCTCTGTGTATACACAATAGGCCTCAGTTTAGTATATCTATGGGACTTCTGAGTGTGTGGACAAGTGGGTCTCTGATTCTTAAATCTTCTCCTCTGGCCTGTTTCCTTCTGTTGGTTTGTCTTTTCTAACTTCAGTGTGATAATTTTTAGAAATCTTATTATATTTTATTTTCTTATACTTTGCTTTCTCTTTGAGGCTTGTTCTCTAATGAGACAGAGAATGGGAGTGGAGAATGGGAAGAGAGGTGGGGAAGAATTGAGAGGAGTAGAGGGAGGGGAAGCTATAATCAGGGCATATTGTATGAGAAAAGAATCCATTTTTAATAAAAGGGAAATATTGCATGGTACCCTGGTTTGGAATACAATATGGTTCCTAGGTCTCAAGAAAGATATTAATGATTCCCTTCCCTTAGGTGAGAGCAAACCTTCAACAACACATATTTGAAAAATGAATGATAATTTTAGAAACGCTTTCCAAATCTGATATTATCCAGTATGTCATTAAAGACAAATTCTAATGGATATTTTAAATCCCTTAAAAACTTTGTTTGGAAGAGTCCAGTGTTGGTTGCTGCTAGAAAATGCTAAAAATATGACAAATCAAATTAGACACATAATTGATGACATCGAAATCATCTGTCTCTATTCTTTAAAGTAGAAAAAGGATGGGTTAGTTTAATGAACTAGCCTAACATGCATATTTTGCACACATTATGGCAGAGTGTAAAAAAGTGGTAAGTAAAGCCCTTTGTGTGATCTCCATTCATAGTGAGAACCAAGCATGAGAAAGAAACGTGAAGACCAGTCCTAACACCCCAGCCCACATGTTCAAGGATTGGGTGATATTTTGTTTGTGTTCTGACAAATAAAGCTTGTCTGGTGATCAGAGGGCAGAGCTAGACATTAATTAACCTTAACCATAGAGGCCAGGCAGTGGTGGCACACACCTTTAATCCCAGCACTTGGGAAGAGGAATCAGGAAGATCAGGAGTTCAAGGCCATCCTGGGCTAATCGAGATTGAACCAGCTGAAAGTAGAAACAGAGCCAGGCAGCGGTGCCTAATGTCTTTGATTCCAGTATTTGGGATCTCATGCCACTGATCCCAGCACATGGGAGACTCAAGTTTTTAATTCCAACATCCAGAGGTGGAGAAAGGAATCAGGATCAGGCCATTCAGTCTGAGGATTCTTAGAGAAAGGATCTCGCCTGTTTGGCCTGAGAATTCCTGGAGGTAAGAAGTGACTGTGGCTGCTCCTTTGCTTCTCTGATCTTTCAGCATTTACGTCATTGTCTGACTAATGTTTTTATTGTTAATACTAATAAGGATCCCACTTCATAGGAGCCTTTTCCATTAAGTATTTGACTTTATCTTCTTGTGTACACTAGAAGGACATTGTTCATTATTAGGGTTCTGCCTCCTTCTCAACAATAGTTGCATTTAGACAATCTTTATACTATCAATAGAAACAAGATGCTTGATATACATTGCATATCAAATATTTGATAAAATATGTAAGTTTTTGAGACAGGGAACTCACTTTGTAGACCAAACTGGCCTTAAACTCAGAGATCCGCCTCCCTCTGCCTCCAGAGTGCTCCACTGCCCGGCAGATGCTTGATATTTTAAAGGTGCTATTTAATTTTCTCTCAAAAGTTATGATCCAACCAGAAAGAAACAAAATTTGCATGATTTTATAAATTTAAAACTATTAAGAAACTTTTAAAGATGGTATTATTTTTTCTGGTGACATGAAAAATCTTTAATATGATACATGACATAATTGAAAACATCATAAAATTCTATTATACTAAAAAGAACAATGTAGCATAAAACATTAAATATTAAAGTAATATCAATGATTAACAGGAGAATGAAGAAATTATGAGGTTATGAATATTATTTTCTTCCTTATGCTTTTATAAATATTCTGGTTTTTATAATAGCATTAGTAATTTATAACTGCACAATCAATTAGGTGATTAAATATTGTACCCAAGGAAATACCAACATATGCCTGAAAAGTATAAAAGAAGTAATTAAAATTTTCAGACCGTGAGTCAGACCGTAAACGCTGCAGATAATCATTTGAGAAAAATCTCAGAATTAGTTTGAAAAACGTCTAATGGTAGGTAGCATATCATTAGGAATTTGGAGTTTGTATAAAATAATATGTTATTAAATTATTTACTTGTTCGGTGCATTTTATATAACAGTATTTTAAAATATTCTTAAAGTATATAGAGTTAGTAAATATGTAAGAATGCTCTAGAACATTCTTAGTTTGGTCTCATGTCCTTTAACTTTGGTTGGGTAATTACTTAGCAGGCAAAGTTGAACCAGGCAGTGATGATGGCACCTTGTCACAACAGACAAGACACTGCATCACGCTGAAGGAAGACACAGAGGGTCAGTTGGAGCTGCAATGGAAGTCTGTGCTAGGCACAGTCACATCTCCAAAGGGAAATGAGTCATCCTTAGGGACAGAAGAGGTCATGGGTACTCAAGCATTGAAAGAAGCAGTTTCAAAGACTTAGAAGCTGCTTCAATTATTCAGAGACACACATTTAATTCTACAGGATTAATTGTACAGTACATAGGGTGTGGGGTAAGAGGTAAACCTGGATAGCTCATTAAAGCCAGCCATCTTGAATTGGATTTTTAAACCTTGACTCCAGTTTTAAATAATAGAAGTATGTTCTTTGCTAGTTTGTTTTGAGATAGTGTATCACCATGTAGCCAGCCTGAAATGGCCTCAAAATTCACAGTGACCCTTTTGCTTCAGCCTCCAGACTGCTAGGATTACAGGTGTGCATCACCTCACTGGGCTCAACAGTGGGGGTATAATGTGCATGCTGGGGTTGGTAGGAATGTAGGGGTGAGATTCTAACTGAGGGACGGTGGGGAGTTGGGGAGATAGTAGTGTCCGAACAATAGAAAATACATTTATTCAAGTAAGGAAAGGTGAGAGTTTAAATGAACATATTACATTTATAATTTGCTGATTTACTCCACAACACTTTTTATTCTCTTTCACTAAAACTAAATAAAGTAAGTTGATAACGTACACAGCTCTTTTTGTTGTATCAGGAAACCTTGACACTTCCATGATGTGACAAATGTTCTGTCTGTCCAGCATAAGCTAAGGGGACTTACTGCCTGCATCTTTATCTCAGTTACTGCATGTAGACAGTACAACACACACAAATAATTGTATCACAAAAGCAGACAAGTCATTAAACTCAGTCTTACAAAGTTTTGCTTTCCAAATTTGTCTACATAGTTAATATGCTTATAGTTACTTATGTTGCCAAGGATAGAACCAGGACCTCCCAGCACATGCTATGGAATGTCTTAATCCCTGCATATATATTATTTGTATGATTGATGAAGGGATAAAACTTTAGTTTCTGTAAATTAAACGTACTTCTATTAAGAATTAGAGAAATCTTGTTGGGAAGTGGTGGTGCATGTCTTTAATCCCAGCACTCAGGAGACAGAGACAGGAGGATCTCTGTGAGTTTGAGGCCAGCCTGGTCTACAAAGTGAGTTCCAGGGCAAGCCAGGGCTACACAGAGAACCCTTGTCTCGAAAAACAAACAAAACAAACCAACCAACCAAAAAAAAAAGAATTAGAGAAATCTAATAAATCATTTGATACTTAAATCATTAAGAATCAAAACTGTGTGAACAGCAATCGTAAAAAAATACTAGTCAAATAACTTTAAATGAAAAAAAACCCATGTTTCTAAAGAAAAGGAATTAGATGACATGAGGTTTATAATTTTGTAAATTTGCAAATATCTGACCTCATATCTAGATTCTTTCACATTTAATATGTTTTAATTAATATGTAGTTAAGAATGAAGACTATTTGGCCTTACAGAGAAGTGCTTGGAAGCCTTGAATAGTGATTTCACATTTTTTGACTATTTCTACTAGTAGTACAGCTACCCACACCAGACAAATGGGGTCAGAGACACATCCACAAACTCACTGTACTCTGCCATATGGAACCCATTGGCTTATCTTGCATGGTTGGTTGGTTTATTGCTCACAAAAGATATACGTCACAAGCATATAGGCTGTTAGCTGACTGTGATGAGCGAAGTTCAAATTTGACAAGCTTCCGTCATTTGCTGGTCAACATCACTGCTAGTGATGGTGAAATCCTTCAAATATGAGATGGTTTTAAGTTCATGATGGCAGATAAAAGCTTTACAGTGTTTAATTTTCTCTTGAATCATCATTTTTGTCTTCGGCAACAAATCTTTACAACTATTTCCTTGAAAAAATGGATCAAAAATTTCTACAAGTGTAAGCTGGAATAGTCTGCATCCATCTATCTGCTATTGTTTCCAAGTTATGATCGTGTTCAATGGAAACAGGTCCAGCTCAGCAGGTCACCCCTACCCCCACAGTTGTGTAGACCACATTACAGCGCACAGAGCACAAAAGAAGGGAACACTGATGATCTAGATGAAATAATTGTGCATCATCATCAAACAGACTCCTTTAAGAAAATCAGATTTTCATTTTATTTGTTTATTATTTTTCCTAGGAGTGAATGGCTGTGAAAAATTTAACAATCAATCATCAAGGTTTATACTACTTAGTATACTAATTACTAAGGATTGACATGAAGAATTTAAATTGTTTTTGCAATTTTTTTTGCAAAATCAGCAATCAGCACTGAGATGAACAAATAGTATGAACACATCTGGACTATTATGAAGATAGTTCTGATATGATGAGCTTTAAAGGTCTTTAAGGGAATACACAAATGCTACGAGTAAGGCGAAAAGTAACTGCAAAATTTACTTTCAAGAAGTTTCCCGTCTTGCAGAAAGGGGAAAGGGGATAGAATTTTGAGAACATCAAAGTTTAAAAAATTAATTGAGAAACAGCACTGAAAATATTTTTTACAAACCTCCTGGAATGGAGACAGGGTTAGAAGTGGAAAGAATGCAAACTCAAGGGTAAACTAAATCCCAGCAGCAAAGGAGAGGAGCGATTAGGGGAGGGTGAGGTAAGGGTTCTCTTTTGAGGAAAAGGTGCTGTGATTAGGTTCTTAGTTACTCCATAGTGTCATGGAAATGGTCACCTGTTTAATGATTCCTTCCCAGCTTGTTCTTATCTATGTCCAAGTTCCATCTAGACATTCTTCAAATGGCGCTCTCGCCTTCCTTCACCCAGCTTGCGCTATTTGTCTCTAATGCCTTAAACATTGGTATTCAATCTTCCAGACACTTCAAATTATCTGAAACCTGACCTGCTCAGGCTGGCTGGCTCTGAGATTATGGTATTCTAGACCTGAAGCCAGCCTGTTGGCTCTTTGGTTTTGTACCAACACACTGCCTTACATAGCTCAAAATACCACTGGCCTTTTTTAATGGCGCATCACATTCCAGGGGAAGGATCAAAACTGCTGGCTGGTTATATTTGTCTAGTCTTTCAAAGTCCTACTTTACAGGGTTGCTAAGTCCACTGGATCCTCAGGCAGAAATGTTTGTGTGAAAGAATTACTTTACACTTTTTTTCCTCTCTAAGAATGCAATTGGAAATCTTGACCTCTAGGTTCTTTATTTTATTTGATTTTCTGCAGTATTCGAACCTTAAAAAATTCCTTAAAGCAGCCTGGAAATGGCTATTTACACAAGACATTAATAATCTATCTATGGGCTCAGGATTCCATTTGCTGCTTCTGTCAGGCAATTTCGTATCTTCCAATACACAAGGCTTTTCCTCATTGCTGTCCTTGCTTCACCAGTGCCTCTGGCTCACCAATTGTTTGCTCACATCTCATCCTGCCATTTATGTAGATTGATTTCGCCAATTTAATCAGTTGGTTTCTATACAGTTTAAAATTTTATGTAAATAATGGTGTTTTTGGTTTATATATTGTTTAATATCTTTAGTTTTTCAGTGTAAGGTCATTTTTTTCCTCCTAAAACCCATGGCCAATAATAGACACTCCATAAATACAAGTAAATTTTCTGAAAATTTTCTGAAATCTGACTGAAGACATTAGACCACAAAACAATATAATTTCAGACTACTTTCAAATCAAATCTTAAATGGAGTCTCTTCCTAGTTATTGCAAAAATTTTTCAAATAGTAAATTGGTATTATTGAATATATAAGGATTAATTAAATTAATATTCTAGGTGATAAAATATTCAAACATTTGGTAATTTTTTCATTTACCCTATAATGTCTACTATTTTGATTATATAATGCTTATCCTTACAAATTGATTTACCAAATTCCATCTGAAAAATAATGTGTCCTAACTTCTATTATTATTATCATTATTATTTAAATGCTAGGGATCAAATCTAGGGTCTCATACATACAAGGCAACTACTCTACCATTGAGCTGTTCCTCTAGCTCCTATTCTGACTTTTAGAACAACATTTTCTTACTTCAAAAGTACTTTTCCCATTAGAAACTAAAGAATTTGAAAACAAATCAATCAAATGAGAAAAACTACAAAAACAATTAAACTACTAATACTGATGTTTGCTGTGTGACAATTTTAAGTTAATTTATTTCTTTATTTTTGTTTTTTGTCTATATATGATCATGTTCTACAATATTAAAATTTAAAAATCAAAAGGAAAAATCATTCTTGTTTTAAAAAATTATAAGTAGAAAATAGAAATTGCAATCTCATATATCAGACTCAACTTTAACACCCATTTTCTTCTTTTTGAGGGGAAACAAACATTTGTATTCTTCTGGTTTCTGTACTATTGTGTCATAAACAGTTTCTCATTGAATTAAATGGTATTTGATTTGTTATATTTAATGGTACTGCAATATCTTATGGTTTACATAGATCATGATTTGATCCAGTGTATGTATACTGTTTTAAGTTTTGTTTGGATGTCATACTTTTTCCTAGTTGGGAATCATTCAGTGGAAGTGGTAGAAAAGGTCCAGCTTATACTTTGTTGAAATGATCAGATGGATAATGCAAACTTATCAGCCAGACGTTGACTTCTTAGAACTGTAGTTCAAATACAAAAGTCCCATAAACACCAAGAAAGCCTGAAAGCAGTTAGCTGATTTGTTTTCGGAGATTGTAGCATCATATGGGAGTTATCACAAAGGCCAGCACCGGGGCCATCTTCTCTTAGAGCTTGCCTTATTCCTGCCATTTCCTGGTACAGATGTACCAGGCTCTGGGCTGCAACATATTTCAAAGACATTATACTTAAATGAGCCTGGCCCAGTTTCTATTGCTTATAGAAATACTTTGAAATTGATTATTTGATTTATAAATTTGTCCATGAGCTCTTAAGTTTTGCTTTCCTCTTGGTTCCTCTTGTGATTAAAATGAGTATGGGCCTTAATTTTTACCATAGATGGTGGCTCTAAATATGTTTCCACTTCTCCACATCTTGTTACTTATAATGCTTCTTTAAATATAGTAGTAATTATTTAATTGCCTCATTAGTATATCAACACATGCCCACAGTCCTTATTGTAGGAGGATTGTATGAATGATGAAAACCCACCATTAACACAATTTTAACAATGCATTAGCAAAGAAATGGTATCAGTTCAGTCTTTCCTGTTTATTTTAGTAGTCACAAGCCAGTCAAAGGCAGCTATCACAGGCTGAATTGTGTACACCTCTAAGTTCATTTTCTTAAGGCCCGACTTCACTCCTCCCATAGCTCTGTGCATTTGGAAGCAAGGGCTTTAAAACCATTAAATTTTGTGTGGTCTTCAGTTAGATACACTCTGATTGTTCTTCTTAAAAGAGAAAATTTAGGCATCAAAGCAAGTGCTGTGAATTCAGGAACATGGAAGAAAGTACATGTTAGAACACAGAACATGGCGTCAGCAAGCTAAGCAGAGAAACACCATAAAAATCATGCATGTCAATACCTTGATCTCATTTAGGCCTCCAGGGTCATAAAAAAGTAATCTCAGCTGTTTAAACCTCTCAATATGCAGAGTTTTTTTGTATATCCAAAGCATATAAAATAAAAGCCAACTCTATTTGAAATACACATCTCTATTTCAAGTCCAACGGTACCTCCAGGGGCATTTGAGAGACTAAAGCAGAGAAACAGCAGGTATTGAAGGTCAAGGATATCACTTATGTGTGTTCAGCAGAGGATGTGCAATGCAATAGGGATCCTTCTTGGAAATAACGAGCCATCTCTTCTTGGGAAGATTAGGCTCATTAAAATGCTGTACCTAATTATCACCTCTGCTTTCTGAGGGTGTCATAAAACAAATACCTTTCCAATGAGAAGAATCATTTTAAGGTCCACTTAAATTCAAAAGTATGTGCCAGCAGAATTTGGGTCAGTTTCTTCAAACTTTAAGCTTTTGTAAGGTTTTCCAAGAAGGTCCTTTTTTTGGTGGCATATCCTTGAGAAATATGTCTACAGCATCCTGTGCAAAATAAATGATAGCAATATCACAGATGCATCACCAGCAAGGTTGTTAGGAAAGTTCAAGTGGGGCAGGGAATATGGTCCTTTCAGGAAAGACTTCCGGGCTGACTAGATGCTCACAAGCCAAAGGCTGAAGCATAAACCCTACTTCATATTGCATACAAGAAGCTCAACTGGACCAGAGACAAAAGTGAAAAAAACTAGCTATAAAAAGCACACTGAATACAAAGCAAAATAAGTGTAGGGTTTTGCACAGAGTTAGGCATATATGGTACCGAAACAAAAAGCACAGATGACACATAAAGGCAAAGCCTTTAACACATTGACGTTAGGGGAGTGTAGCAAACAGAATACAGAGGAGCAGAGCATTTGAGGTAGCAGCTGCTGATCACTCACAGGAACAAATGCAAACCCAAGTCTACTCTAAGTTGGAAACCCACATTTCCTGGCAGACTATAATGTCGAATCTGAGCACAAAGAGAAAACAGGTAGCTAGGAAGCTGAAAACGATCTATCACTTGTACTGTACTCCCTTAGAATGGGGGCTCTGAGTGAACAAAGATGTGACAGTAATTTTAACATAGACAAAGATAGAAGCTGAGTCCTGTTTTCCTTAAGTATTTTGAAATCACACATTCATTGACTTGTAAAACCTGACATAGTCAAACACCTCTAGCCAGCTTCTAAGCACTGGCTGCAGGAGCAGGTGAACACTGGCTTCCCTGTCTCTACATGCTTACATCCCCAACCCCTAAGTTTGCTTGTTGCAGAGAAAAAGCTCCTCTGTGCAAGACTGACTAGATGGCCAGAGTTGTTTTTCTTTCTATAAAGAAGTTTTTATAGATTCATTTATAGGTGTGAATGTTTTACTTGAATATATGTCCACATGTCCCAAGCATTTTTGGCACCCAGGAAGATCAGAAGAGGTCACTGGATCACCTGGAAGTGGAATTAAGTGATGGTTGTAAGCCATTACAAGGGTGCTGGGGACTGCACCTGGGTCCTCTGTAAGAGGAGCAAGTGCTCTTAATGGCTCAGTCATCTCTCCAGCCCCACCAGAGATCTTCTTACCTGATAGGCTGTAGCACTGTAACAAATAACCTCACCCAGAGTCTTTCAACCAATTGTTTATGTGTGTACATGCGTGTGTGTGCATGTGCTTGCACGTGTGTGTGTGTAGTAACATTTTTTAGCCAATAACACTGTATTCTAGGAATGATAATATTTTCTCCCAGACACTTTACAAGTTGTTAAAAAAGTATAGCTTCTTTTTTTTAATTAAAACACTGCTTGGCTTATTAGCTCTAGCTTTTTATTGGCTAACTCTTTCATCTTAATTTAACCCATTCCCATTAATCTGTGTAAAAGTATAGCTTCTTGTGAATATGAACAGATTACGTTTTTAAACCTAGAAAGCTGCCAGTAAAACACAAGGTTTAAGTTTCCTCAACATAATTCCCTGATCTTCTTTAATAGAACCCATTTTAAAAGTCTGAGCCCAGCCCCTAGGACAGCACAGATCCAAGGGTGGGGGTAGGTGTTGGTCCCATCTTCTCTCCTCTGCATAAAGATAGTCCCCACCTCCATCACTAAAGGTCCACCTCAAGGACCTCTGTGCCTTCTCTCTTCCCTGAGCTCCAACTCCTCTTCCTTATTTATGCATGACATTCACTCCATCCCTTTCCTTATTTAGGTCTCTACTTGAAGAGCCACATTTTCTCTTCAAGCCCTTCTTCTCCCCATCATTTCTGTATGCTGTGCTATTTTTCTTTAAGGAGCTTTGATAGCCTTTTGTGCATTTTTACTGTCTAACTCCATCACTAGACTGAAGGCACCATGTGGGCAAGAATTTCGTTGTGGTCTCCATCTTTCATTACCTAGGGCAGGGACTTTCCTGGAGGACTAGAATGTGTGTGTGTGTGTGTGTGTGTGTGTGTGTGTATATGGAAGATAATTTTTTGGCATCTTGGCAAGTGAGAAAGGTAACAGGTTACCGCTGGCAAGGGCAGAGAACCCATATCTGAGTCCATACTCTCAGGACTAAGCAGTGGCTCTCCCATTGCATGCATGAGCGTGTTTCAGAACACAGAAGCTATGGTAAAATTGTCTCTGGGTTGAAATTTGGGCGCTGCCAATTGCCCATTTAACAATAGCCAATCTAAGTTAGCCCCAATGGCCGTGGTTTCTTCACTTCTCAAATTAGCAACATTGAATTGAATTAAATTGAATCTCAGGATTCAAGAGTACATTTGTAAAGTACTGCTTAGAAAGTAGCTGGCAAAAACTAAGTACTGTATCTTCTTTTAGAAAAGAAAATTGCACATTGGCATCTAGGTACATAGACAAAGGAGAAGAGATGGGCTAGCACAATTGGAGACACTTTGTAGCTATCCCGATTTTTCACAAACAATAGTGCCAAGAGCAAGTTGCTTCCTACACCCTATTCTAGCCTGAGAAACCCAAACTGCTGTGAGTACTGCTTAACTGACAACTCAGAATCTGGAAGGGAAGTGGCTACTTTACTAGGCGGGTCCCCACTGGTCCAGAGGGTGACAAATTCTGGCCCCTGGATTGCTGCTGCTTTTCTCTTTGTTTCCAGGCCATCGATGGATCTCCCCTTCCTCCCTAATCCAAGGTAGCTGAGGGAGCTCAGGCCCTTTTTGCTGCTGGCAAATCCAAGGAGGACCTGGCAAATTCAGTCTCTCTACCTAACCCGGAGGGGAACAACTTGAATAGGAACTTTGTCCACCAGGCATTACCACTGTGTTTCCCTAAGGACTAATGATCTATAGAGAACATTAAACAAACCCCAGGTTTACATTTATTGTCAGGAACACTCAGAAAATGTGCTCTGATCTGTGCGTGTGTGTGTTTGTGTGTGTGTGTGTGTGTGTGTGTGTCTGGGTCTCAAGTGCCTCTCCACAATAGAGGAAGGCTCCTCTGTGGAGCCGAGGGCTGAGTTTCTGGTCTTTGTTTTGTGTCCTTCATTTTGCCCACCTGCTCCTGAGAACTCTGGAAGGAAAGGGCAGAATGCTGGCTTTTCTCCCCAGTGCCTTCTTGGATCCTGTATAATTAATTAGGCCTCCAACCATGCCTTCTCATCCCCCACAGATGGAGAAACCCTCTAGTCCCTGTCTTAAAGAGGAATTGCTGTAACAAATGAGTTTCCTGGTAGCCAATTTCCCAGTAAGAGGGAATCATGTAAATGGAGATATAGTATTGACAGCAAAATCTAACGTGTTATTTTTCACAGTGTAACTATTTCTAGCCTTCGAAATAGACATTTGAAAACCAAAAACATACAAGGCAATGGAGAATGAAAAGGAAAAAGAAGCCACAGAAGTGAGTGGCAGTGAGTTTAACAAGACTGACCTTCCACTGCCAGGTCCATGTGACATAACCAGCCTCTTGTGCTGGGTCTTGGCGGTTTATAACGCTACCTCATCTCTGCGAGATTGTTTTCCCGTAAAACTCTGTGGCCATCCATTCCTGTCTACACATTATGTTCCTAAAATAGACACCATCTGAAAATCGCTTCAGAGAGCTTGGTGGGGGAAGGCCTAAATTGCAACACTCCTCCAGTGAAGAGAGCGGCCAGGCTTGATGGCATTACCAATCAGCAGCCACAAAGGGGAGTTTGAGAGGAGTTTATTCCACCACAGTTGTTCTGCTTCTGAAAGAAAAGGAACGTGTCAGACACGGCAAACGTGTGGCAGCTCCCGGTTACATCACCCTGGCATGTCAGGTATTGCAGCAAACGGGCGAGGTACGCTACCCTCTGCTCTCAGGCAGGAGGAAGAGAGTCAGGAACCACCAGGCTCAGCATGGAATTTTCCTATTCCTCTTTGGCATCCTCCTCTTGGGAAGATTTAAAGCGCTATTTGGAGAAGCGCTCCGTTACTACACTAGCGCACAAGGCAGACCATGCAAACCCTGCAGATCCATACTCTGGAGAAGCCACATTTCCTAGGTGTGATAGCAACAGCGTTTGGCAATGTGCAAGTTTGCTGCTGCGGCTTAGAAATATTTAGTCACATGCACATCTGAACAGAAAGACACCCAAGATTGACTCAGTCATTTCGTCAGACACATGAAAAAGCACCTGCTCGCTCACACGCTGATTTCGACTGGTTTGTGGAACGGAGGGGCAGCCGCCACTCAGGAGATGTGGCGAGAAGGGGAGGGTCTTTATACACAGACCTCGAACAGGTAGGAAAGAAAGAAAGCACGATAGATAAGAAGACACGTGAAAAAGCCTCACACACCCAAGGAACAATATTTTTGCGCTCTTTGGAGAGCAAGACGCTCCACAGCGGTTTCATGTGAACCAGGCGGCACCTGCAGTTTCATTGCTGTTGGTTACCTCTGTCTAGTTAAAAGTAAGTCCGTCCTTCCGGTCTGGCAATGCATGAAATAGGGGACTCTATCACTTTTCTAAAGTTCCTTTGCAAGTGTAGTTAAGAGTCAGAGAGATAACACCCGCTGTCCCCTCCTTGTCCTGGGAATGAAGCATCCCGTCTCAACAGTCCAGCTTCTGCCAGAAGAAGCTGTCTCCCCTGCGATGCTGGGCTTCAGAAGCAGCCCGCTGCCTTCTTGCTTCCCGTATGAGGTCTAATTTTTGCATCATCTTTAGGAACAATATGACCTCTATTCACAGCTATCGAATCCAGTTCCAAAGCACCAATGACAGAGGGGGCGGGGGGGCTTCAGGACCAGACCTTGCATAGGAGGATTTGCAAGCAAGCAAAGGCAAGAGTTGGCCCGGCGCCAAGTTATTTTAGGCCAAAGAATCTCATCCTTCCATCAAAATGCTGAGCTGCAGAACGAACCTGATTTCAGTTCATGGAAGGTTGAGAGAGGAGGGGGGAAGGGGTGGAGGGGAGGAGGAGGATGGGAAGAAGAGGAGGGGAGGAGGAAGAGGGAAGGAGGAGGGGGACAGTTAGTCCGAATTCACATGCAAAAATAGACTTCCTGATCTGCCCCAACTCTTATTTCCGTGGGCTCTTCTCCCCAAGGATTACCAGGTACGAATTCACCACCGAAGATCACGATAAAGCGATCAGATGGCTTACCTGAAGAAAAGGAAAATTATCCATCTGCAGGGAGGAACAGCATCTCGCCAAGGCGAGTCGGTACCTTCAGTTGCAACGGTTCAGATTCCCTCTTGCAAAAAGGTGACCAAGTGTTTCACAAGGGCTGCAGCCTCACAGGGAAGAACACACATACATAAACACACGCACACACATACACATGTACCAGAGACCTCTGCAGTATCCTCCCGGCTTCATCCTCGCCTCACTCTATGGTACCTAATACAAATCAGCAAATAGCTTGTTTAAAAAAAAAAAAAGAAAGAAAGAAAAAAAAAGTGGAGACAGCGCCTAACGTTAAACTGCCATCTAGCGGCCACATAGTAATAGGCTCTCACAGCCTGGGTTTGTGTGTTCTTTTCCATGCCCTTCACTTGTCTTCCTTTTTTTCTCTTCGTTTTGGTTTTATTGCTTCCTCTAACCTCTCTTTCAACCCCTGTTGCTCTGTTGATCAGAAAACTATTGAAGAGGAAAATATTCAGTACTGGAGAGAGTTTCTTTTAAATAAAAAAATGTGCTACTTTTGTTTGTGAATGCTACTTTTCCCTTTTTATAAATAAATTATTGTTAGTGTCACAGATTATAGAACCCACGAATGAAATTTGTCCTTTTCTTCTGCCAGGAGAAAAAAAAATGTGGTCCTTTATTACATAGCCATGGCTTTAGATCAGGAACTTTCTTGAATACTTTCTTCAATAGCTCTGTGTGAACAGGGCTTCCCATGGAGTAGTGAACAGCTCCGAAGGAGGTGGATTTGAGTTCTACTTTAAACCCAACACTGATGAGCATGTTTTTAGCTTACAGTTTCCACTGTTGAGCTGTTGATGTCAAATAATATTATCTTCATACCCGTTTCCATGGTTTCATTGTCTTTGATTGCCATATGTCTCCTCATCCTCCGGATACAGCGTAACCCTGAATTGTCATGCTGTGCTTGAGAGGATAAATGTAAGTACCTATCAGTGTCCACTAGGTCTTCTCTGTACCACCACGAACCCATGCTAAACGGTGGGTGGCTCCAGGAACTGAGCTTTCTACGTCCTGCGCTGTCCTTTAAAGCATAAGCAGTCTTTCACAGTTGGTCATGCATAAACTTCCAGCTAATTGCGTACACATGAGTCACTTGCTGCAGATATTTGCCCAGGGTGTGTTTCCCCTGTCACTTAGCACGCTTAATGCTGATGAGAGTCACTACGCATGCTGTGCCATTTTAAAAACAATATCCCCAATCAGGCCTTTCATTTTTCTGTTCCCTTCTACACGACAGTGAGGCATACATTGTTAATATTCCTTCAGCAATTCGCATTGCGCAATTGAGAATACTGGGACGTTCTGAACCATACTGAGGCGTGTTCAAGGCTACGTAGCTCGTGAGGCAAAAATCAACAAAAAATAAATAATAAAAATAAGGCCCTTGCTTCTGGGATTCATTATTTTTTTTAGAACATACCAAATAGTCTCCCATCTCCATTCTAGAATCCTGGGATTGTAATCTCCAATTGTGTCTTTATGAAACTTTTGCTAGTCCTTGCTTGTGGGTTCGTGGGTCTGTCTCATGGGTCCCTCTCTTTGCTTTTGAAAGAAGGCAGCTGACTAAAAATCTGGACATGGGGTGGAGAAACAGCTCATTTGGCAAATACAGCTCATTTGCCCAGTACGTGTCAAAAATAGTTTCAGCACGGTGGAATTTGTTCACTGAAACACCTCAGAACTGGGAATGCTGAGGCAGAAGAATCCCAAGGAAGAACTTGAAGTTGGTATGGGTCAAGAAGTTCCATGCCTCTCTCGATTGGTTTCCCAGTGCTCAGCCTGGTGCTTGGTTGTGGATCTCTGCACCGAGTTCTGTCAGTTGCTGGATGAAGAAAGACTCCATGTTGATAGTTGGGATATTCACCAGTCTGCTTTAAGGGGAAGGCCAGTTTGGGCTCCCTCTTCACTGTTGCTTGGAGTCTTAGCTGGGGTCGTCCTTGAGGATTCTTGGGAATTTCCCTAGCACCAGTTTTCTCCGTTACCCCACAGTGGCTCTCTCTATCAAGATCTCTTTCATTGCTCTCCCACTCGTCTCTCTCCCTCCTTGACCATCCTTGCTCCCTCAAGTTCTTGTCTCCCATCCCCTCCCCTTTACTGCCCCCACCCCCAGTTTACCCAAGAGATCTCAACAAATTCTCCTTCCCAGGGCCATCTGTGTGTCCCTCTTAAGAGTCTTCCTTGTTACCTAGCTTCTCTGGAGCTGTGCATTGGAGTCTGGTTACCCTTTGTTTCACATCTAATATCCACTTATGAGTACATATCATGTCTTCCTGAGTCTGGGTTACCTCACTCAGGATAATTTTTTTTCTAATTCCATTTAATTCCATTTGCCTAAAAATCTCAAGATGTCATTGTTTTTTTACAGTTGAGGTACTATATGAACAAGGGAGGTCAAGATGATGATGGGGAAATCTCCAGAAACAGCTGAACCAAGCTTGTGGAAACTCATGAGCTCTAGACTGACAGCTATGGAAGCTCCATGGGTCCAAACTAGGCCCTCCACATGTGGGAGACAGTGGTGAGGGTTGGACTATCTGAGGGGGCCCTAGCAGTAAGACCAGGATCTATCCCTGGTGCATGAGGTACCTTATTGGAGCCTAAAAATGTCCTGCGGAGATGGGGAGGGAGCACGAGACACAAACAAACCCACGTGTATAAGTTTATTAAAAGATCTGTGCAGACGGGCCCATGGGAAAACAGTGAACACAGGGGGTGAAAGAGGAAGTGGGAATGGTGCCTTTAGCTTTTAAAGGTTTCCCAGSACATGCGCATGAGGGGAAAGATGKGTCTATGTCAGACGCTGATGACGGGTGGCGCTACGCCCTGTGCCTGCGTACGGGAGCTTCTTTGTCAAACGCTGGTGACGCAGATAGCGGGTGACTCACGCATGTGCACCTGGGATAT
>LOJH01012007.1:0-20431 GCA_001685095.1 Ellobius talpinus
TAGGACAGCCAAGGCTACAATAGAGAAACCCTATCTTAGAAATCAACCCCCCTCCTACACATACAAAAATAAAGAAGAAGAAAAGCAGAGACTTCAAGAACTTTCCAACTGTGCTATAAGGTCGTGTTGATCCCTCACCTGGAACACATACCCTGTCTCCTCTTTGAGACCTGGGAAGCTATCATTCACTCTTCAATGCTTAATCTAATACGGATGCTACCTACTCCCAAGTAGTAGATTTCAGCATCCCACAAACATGCAACATTTATTCCTTCAAGTGCACTCAATGTCCTTGCTGTACATGCCGAAATAGCAGTAAGCAATGAAGACATGGTTCTGCCTTTAGGAGGCTCATTCTCTGGGAAGAAAGGCAAGTCAAACAGGAAACATGGACATAAACTATTTAAACATTGGTGGTAAGGAGGTAATGAACACCACTGAAGGAAAGCAAAGCAGAACACAGTATTCAGGGACAAGGGACAGGGAGGGTTCAGAATGTTGTCACTTTATATAAGTGATTAGAGAAGACTTCTCAGACAAGGCAGGAGCCAACACCTGGAGGAAGGGAGGGAGGGCTGTGGAGACCCTAGAGCAGTGGTTCTCAACCTATGGATCCTGACTCATTTGGGAGTTCACATATCAGATACTTACATTTTGATTTATAACAGTAGCAAAATTACAGTTATGAAGTATCAACAAAATAATTTCATGGCTGGGGGTCACCATAACATGAGGAACTGTATTAAAGGGTTGTAGCATTAGGAAGGTTAAAACCACTGCCCTAGAGGAAGGGCATTCTACACATGGAGAAAAGCCAGTGCCAATGTCTGGAGGCTCAACTGAAACTGGAGCACCAGAGAAAGATGCTTTCAGGATGGCCAGCTCCTTGCTCTGCAGTGCATGTGCCTATCTCCCAAGGCTGCGAGCTCTTTCAGTGACCACACACAACCAAACTACTCATCTCTCGGGTAATCAAGATAAGAAGAAGAGGAAAAGCAATGGAATACAGATGAAGACAATTCCTAAGACTGAAAGATATGCATCCTGTCTCCTTTGAAGTGCTCAGTATTGGACAGGATAAGAGAGAAGTTGGCTATGGAGAAGTGAAGAGGTTGAACTATGAAAAGCAGATACCAAATTAAGGGAGTAGTTGGGCCATGGCAGAAAATGACAGGAAGAGCTGATAGAATATCAGTGAGCAAAGAAGGTGCCTCCAAGCGCTAGCCGCTGGCCAACTGCCCCAGTCTCAACAACAGGCACCTGTGGAGCTATGGGGACAGGACGTCCTACCTCTAAAACCTAGGCTCTTTTCACACCAAAGGTCATTAAGAGCATTCTGGAACTAACCAGATTGGTCCATGACAGCCATTCTGTATATTGTGGACGATCAGTGGGGGAGCCACATCAGTGCAGAGAAAATGGTGGGCATCTGCTGTAAGCCGGAAGTAGCCATCTATCAGGGACACAAAGGACAAGGCCTCCTCATGAGAAGAGAGCTTCAGTTCCTGGAGAAAGAAGAAATAGCACAGTTACATCACTATTCTGATGTGGTTCGCACCTACAGTCACCTTTGAAAAGCCAATTTTAAAGCAGGGCCCACCTGGTATACAAAGGCCTTCATTTCCTGACAGCAGAAACCTGAGCTTGAGAGGTGTGTGGGAGATGCAGAGAACTGATAATCAAAGCAAGACTTGGCAACCTGTTGGTGTTCTGTTCTCGGGAAAGACCAGCAGCCAAGTACTGCCTGCTCAAAGAGTGGAGATACAGAAAGCAAGAATGTTCTCAGGTGGGAGGAGGGCACACCAGTGAATCACAAGCTCTGCAGCCTGCCTCTTCAGGTTTAGAGCATCTCCACCTGCCACTGGGCTCAAACATACTCAAGTCACTGTTTTTATGGGTCAAAATGGTCAACTAGTGTTTAACCAAGGATCGGTGTGTCCTTAACAAGTTACTTAACCTCTCTGTGCCTCTGTAAAATAGGGATGCCTACCACCACAGAACTGACATGGTAATTAAAACAGCTGGCACTTGTCAGGGCCTTAGAGGAGGAAACACCTGGCACAATCTTGGTGCTGGTGAAGGAAAACCAACTTACAAGAGACAGGTATTTCTAGTGTCTTTCCTTGTTATAGCTCCCTTTGCAGCACAGTAGCCTGGCAGAAACAGAGGCCTGAGTGCCTAGTGTGAACTCTGCCTTCAATATGGGAGCACTAACTGGGTGCCAGATGTGACTGGCAGCTCAGATAGGATGGAGCTGCTCATAAAATGTAAACCTCACTTACTACTTTTCTTCCTTTGTTGTTACAAGGGTGCCCACAGTGAACAAGCAGACCACTGGCCTGCTGTCATTACCACTCCCACCCCCTCAAATTCCCTGGGGGATGGTAACTCCTTAGAAGCCCTAACAACGCTGGCAGAAAGTGTGGCCTACAGCCAGGCAGCCTCAGACAAATCCTGCCACTTTCTCAATATGAAGTACAAGTCCCTATGGCTCTCTACTGTAGTCTCAGGTCCCCCATTTGAAACTGAAACTGAGCTGATTCCCTACATCTTACAGTTCTTCTAAAGCAATGCTTCTCAACCCTCCTAATGCTGAGACCCCTTAATACCTCATGCTGTGGTGACTCCCAACTATAAAATTATTTTCATTGCTATTTTCTAACTATAATTTTGCTACTTTTATGAATCATAACATCTGATATGCAGATGGTCTTAGGTAACCCCTGTGAAAGGGTTCTTCAACCTCCAAAGGGGTCAAGACCCACAAGTTGAGAATCATTTTTCTAAAGACTCAACGCAGGTTCCTCACCACAACCTACAACCCACGCTGAGGGACCAATGATATTCTTCTCCCTCCTTTTCCCACTTTCCACCAACATCTCTCAACATTCTATTTCTCTCTTTTTAAATTTTTATTAGATTTATGTGTGTGCGCAGGAACACATGCATGCCACAGTGCACATGTGGTGGTCAGAGGACAACTTTCTGGAGTCAGTTCTCTCCTACCCGTATGTGGCTCCTGGGGACTGAACTCAGCTCATCATCAGGCTTGGTGGCTAAGTGTCTATACCTGCTGGACCATCTCACCAGTCATTCACTTTAGCTACATTTTTTATCCTGATAAAGTTATTTGTTTTAATGTCCAAAAACGGGGAAGGTAGACTAAGAAAATGAGAGCCACTCACAATCTTAGCACAAACAAATGGCTGTGAAGATGGAACATTTGGTCTAAGGGCATGTGCACATGCATGCTAACCTCCAAAAACTTGGTAAAGTACATCTGTACTAGCTTATAGATCAATATTTACATTCTGTTTTTATTCCATTTACAGAGCTTGTTTCTTCTTTTAACAGTTTGGTTATGTAATATTCTACTACTTGTGTGAACTCACCATTTTCCCAGCCTTCTTTCTGCACACCTAGGGTGTCAGCAGCATTTGACACTGTAAATACTGCTGAACTGAACACTTACTTACAAGCCACTGTCTACATCTCACATGGTTTCTGGAAAACATGTTCCTTGGGTTCCTAAACAGGGACCCACTGGAGTATTTTCAAGGTTTTTGCATCTGTTGTCAAACTGCTTTCCAGAAGGCTGTCAGAAAGGTAGCTTCTAGAGATGAGAATATGACTTTGTGTGTCCCAAGCTCACCATGCTCTACCTTTGAGTGGTGCATTATCTAACATTGTTTTAAACAAAACAAGGTATTTCCCTGGTGCTGACGCCCTTCACTTTGTAAGTAAGCCTGTCACACTAGCCTGTCCTCAATTCGTGGTATCAGGGGTGACTTCCCACAACAAAAACATGTTTATCTGGCAGAGTTACCACTTTCCCTGCCAAACTGTGCTGCTTGCCTAGGCTGTATCCTCAAATGAGGTGACATTCTCCCTGCTGTCCGAGAGTCCCTGGGTGTGCCTGACACGCTGATGGGGCTGTTCTGTGGCCTGCCACTTTCCTGAAGTCTAATCATGTGTCAAATGTGGCTTCCAACTATTTCATCTCAGATGACCCACCCAGCTCAGCAAAGGAGCAGACTTGCAGCCTCCATCTTTTTCTTTTAAAATTAGAGATTAATTTATGGTTTACAGTATGAGATAGATGGGAGATAAACCAGAGTCTACAGTAATAAACTTTAGGAACAGACCTGTAACACACAAGAGTGGCCCATACAGCAGAAAGACCAGAAAACAGAATAAAGGGAAAGAGGCCAGGTGTTGGATCCAGCTCTCCTGTGAGGTCTAGTGCATGAGCAGGGCAAGTAGGGACCTTGGTCCTTGTGGAGGCCCCTCTCCTTACCCCCTACTGCTCCTTGTCCAGTGTGCTGAGAAGGTGGGAAATTGCTATTTCCTGGGTTTGAGAATGTTGGTCTGGTTGTGCAGTGGATCAGGCTCTTAAGAGACTCTTGGGAGGTAGAGACTGGGAGGCATTAGATTGTCAGAAGCAATCTAAGGGAAGAATTCAGGTACCAGTCCTGGGACAGGGTTACCACACAGCAGGCTTTTGTCTAGGAGAGACCTCCATGCATCTTTGTATGCCACACCAACATGGTACAATAAATAAAGGGCTAATTTAACTCCTTTTCTTTCATATCCACATTTGTGTGCGTGTTTGCATGTGCCATAAGTATTCATGTGCCCACAGAGACCAGAAAAAGGCAGATTTCCTAGAGCTGGTTTTGAATCACAGGACATGAATGCTGGGGTCCAAACTAGGGTCTTCTGAAAGAATAGCAATTGCTCTTAACAGTTGAGCCATCTCTCTGGTCCACTGTTCACTTATTTTTATTAACTAAATGTTGACATTGAGATGCCTTTAAGTGGTTAAAAACCCTAAAGCAGGTGGGCATTTGCAAGAACTAAGCACAGTACTGGGATGTGCCAGAATAACTCTGAAGCAGACACTGACAGGCCCTAGCAATGGGACTTCTGGCTTAAAAAGGACCTTTAAGTAGGGATGGAAGTCTGGAAATCATGTGCCATAGAACATCCTCAGCAGTGTGTCTCTCTCTCTTTCTCATCACATCTAGACTGAGCAGCTCCTAAGCAGGCTTACCATGTTTCTGTTGTCCTGCTTGTTAATGCTGACCACAGACTCCTTTATTACAATGTGGGTGATTTCAGGGAAATAGGAAAAATTATTCCAATCTTCCCGGAGTTTATTTTTCTCCTCATCCTTCTTCTGTTTATGTTCCAGTTTTTTCCGCTTCAGTTTATTTTTTTCCTTTTCAACAGGAACAACCTGATAAGATAACAAAAGTGACAGGATTTAGTTGGCTTTCTCATTTTCTGTTTGTAAAAGGTCAGTGCTTCAAACAATTTTGTAAAAAGCCAAGGCCCAGAGAAGAGAAAGTCAGCGTACCTAAAGTCAGAGCAGCTCAGAGAACCACTGGCTTATAAACAAATGATGGGGACCTACCAGAGACTCTTGGATTTCATTCTCCAATAATCACCCAATCTACAACATGCATGTTGATGCTGGAATGGACATAATGGGCATGTACCAATCACAGACCTCCTCACTTCCAGACTGAGAGTGTGCTTCAGCACAGGCAGAGAACAGATTTTCCCAAACATGAATGGGAAAAAAACCAAGTTCCTCCTGTTACCTATGTTTTGACTTTGTAATAGTGAGGTTTTTCAAGAGATGGTATGAGTCCATATGTCAACAACTGATACACCGAAGAGCATAGCTGCATGAGTTTATCTAGTTGACTAGCATGAGCTCTGCAGAACAGAGTCCACATTAACTTCCTGTCTGTTCCGGTTACTTAACTAGTCAAGTCATCTCTAAGTCACCATTCCCCCAGCCATAAAATATCAACTTTTAATCTTCATGAGATTAGGCAACATGCCTATCTAAACTTTAACTACTATGCAGAAAGCCCTTGGTAATTTGGTATTGTTATTTTAGCAAGAAAATAAGTCAGGGAGAAAAAAATGAATCTTACTTACATTTAGTATTATTACTTGTAGTAATTACTATATAGTTACAGCAATTCAGTCAACAGTTATTACCAATCAGGTTCTGTGCCCATATGCCATTTAGTTCTCTCAACAACAGTAACTGCAGTCAGCCCACTGATTTCAAGGGTTCTACATCCACCATTTCTGTGTACACAGATTCAACAGCCAATGACCATAAGGTCAAGCCTGAAATGTTGTATCTGAACCACATGCACTCTTTTCTTGCCACCATTCCCTAAAGAGTACAATATAACTATTTACATAGTATTTACATAATATTAGGTATTATATGGTAATCTAGATATAATAAATGCATACAGAAGGCTAATGTATAGGTTGCATAAAAATACTATATCATTATCTATGAGACATGAGCATTGACAGATTTAGGTGCCTGCACAGAATCATGAGATAATACCTGCCTCTAGGTACTAAGGAACAACTTAACAGATGAGTCCTATGTACCTATATGGGTACAATAACCCCCCTAAAGCCACATAACCATAGGGAGTGGAGCTGGAATTTGAACATGTCTCCTTAGGTTTAAACTCGTGTTATTACCTCATCTGACAAAGACAAACAGTTTTGGATATAGTTCAGCAGTAGAGCACTTGCCTAAACATGTGATTTGATTCCAGCACTGTAATGATAATAAGTAAAAGTGCGGGGGGGTACACAGCACGCTCCAGGCCCTTGAGTCAATCAATACCCAGTACAACAAAACAAACACTTCAATAAAGCTTCATAACACAAATGCAATTATCTATTTTGTGAAGCCAAAAGCCTGCCGAGGCTCAGTTCTTGCCTCAACTATGCCACAGTTATGATGTGAGGAATGAGTAATACATGGCCTCCAGCCGAGCTGATTCAATTTAGCCTATGGGGTGAGGTCATGCAGACAGGTGATTCTGACAGGCTCAAAAGCACATTCCAGTGACACAGGATCTTCTCTTCTTCTTTATCTGATACCCACAGCCACTTACATTTGGTTTCTGCCGCCACTGGATTCCAAGATTTCCAGTCACCATGACTTCATAGAGAACATTGCCACTGTCATTCGAATGGAACCGACTCAATTCATTTTCTGATGAAATCAGTAGCATAGAAGTCTCAAATATTTCAGCTCCATAATGTTTTGTCAAAGTTTCCAAGGTAGCCAGGTATTTCACCTTCAGGTCATGTGTGGACACACTGCTGTCACAGATGGTCTTGTTGTTAAATTCCTTTAGGAAATCCTTGAAAACATTATTTATTCTCATCCTGGTAAGAAGGTTCCTCTGTCTGATGGATTTATTCAACGTTTCTGGAATATAGCGCTTATAGCTAAAAGAAAATTTTAAAAAAATTATATACAAGTTAGCAAGAAATGATTATAAATATGCCTCTATGACTTTCCTTGTATGTATAGGCAAATGAGAAAACAG
This sequence comes from Ellobius talpinus, assembly GCA_001685095.1. NCBI lineage: Eukaryota > Metazoa > Chordata > Mammalia > Rodentia > Cricetidae > Ellobius > Ellobius talpinus. Next base: position 7,389 of record LOJH01012007.1, read on the forward strand.
GATCTAATCCCAGAGGACCACAGATGTTAACAATTACAAAGAGATAGACACAGGCTGGAGAGAAGGCCCAGTGGTTAATTCTGCTTAGTGATGTGAGATTCCCTTCTGTTGTAAATATGTTTTATTACCATTGGTAGTAATTGTAATACCAGAATAAAGCCAGGCGGGAAATTAGAACAGAGATATAGAGAAAAAGTAAGTGGAGTCAAAGAGACACCATATAGCTGCTGAAGGAGGCAGATGTCGGAACTTTACCCAGTAAGCCACAGCCTTGTGGCGATACACAGAATAATAGAAATGGGTTGATTTAAGAGTTAGTTAATAAGAAGCCTAAGCTAACAGACAAAACAGTGTTTTAATTAATACAGTTTCTGTGTGATTATTTTTGGGTCTGTGCGGCCGGGTAATCAAAGAGCAGTCTTCACCTACAGCTCACTGGTTAACACTGCTCTTCCAGAGGACCCAGGTTCAATTCCCAGCACCCACATGACGGCTCACAACTTCTGTAACTCCATTGCTAGGGGACATAACACCCTCACACAGACATACATGCAGGCAAAATACCAATGTACATAAAATAAAAATAAATAAATTATGAAAAAAGAGATAGAAACAAGTAACCTCATGAGATGTATAGCACTATCATAAACAATATAGCCACAAAGAACCCTCCCTTTATATTGGAAGGGTACACTTGAAGGTTAGCCCTTCTTTTATGGTACTTGGGAGGGACCTAAGGGCTCACACTGCTAGGCAAGAGACTCTAGCACTGAGCTATATCTTCTTACAAATAAGCTCTTAAAACTTAGATTGTCCTTTTTGTTGTTGTTGTTGTTGTTCTAGTTTTATTTGAGACAGTGTCTCATTATGTAGCCTTGGTTGCCATGGAACTTGCTATAGAGACCAGGCTGGCCTCAAACTCACAGAGATCTGCCTGCCTTTGTCCTTGCCTCCCAAGTGCTGGGACTGAAGGCATGTACCACCATGCCCGGCTGGGGTTGTGTTTTATGGCTCACTGGTAAGAGGAATGGCAATTCAATTTCACAGATGGGCTGAAATTACATAGACTGAATATTAATCTCAAACCACATCTTAATACAATTTTCTATAACTAATAACTGACCATCCCTCACATTAGAGGTACCAGCTCCCAGGCCACAGAGTACAGTCTATAGAAGGCAGTCCCAACAGACAGCAATGCCACCATGGGAAAGACAGGAAGCATGGAGAGCATGCAGGTCACTAATCTGCCTGGACACTTCACTCTAATTCATATTACTGAGATTACTGGATAGCATTTAAAAAAAATTAGGCCACAATTTTAAGTATTCTACTTTGTACAAATATCCAAAGATTTGAATCATGTTGAAAGATGCATGAGCACATGTAAAATAACATTACGGCTAGGTGATGTGGAACATGCCTGTAATATCAATACTTGGGAGGCTGAGGTAGGAAGATCATGAGTTTGAGGCCAGCTTGGACTAGATAAAGCAAGGCCCTGCTTCAAAACTAATGAGCCAAATCAGTAACCTGACTCCACTATCCACTCTGGCTAGCAGGAAGGCTTACCTGATGTCTTTAGGAAGTTCTGGCAACTGCATTTTCTTCATCATGGCATAGTGTGAAATGGCCAGGACAGCCATCCCCAGGCACTCATTCTCAATGTCATGTCCATCCTGCTCCGTCTTGGGGTCCCGAATAGGAGCCAGGCATTTGATCAAATCATACTGTCCCTTAGGGGCAGAGAAGAGAAAAAAATGAGCCACCACCTAAGCTTTAAGAGCCACCCATGTTGACCTTGAGAGGATCAAGATGGCTAAAATGTCACACAGCAAGGAAAGGAATCAGAGTGTCTCTGGTATCAAGGCTGTGTCCACTGAAATGGGGCACAAAGCACTTAAGAGTATGTTCTCCCTAGATTACGTCATTCCTTCATTCATTCAGCGAGGATTTACTGAGTGCCTGTCAAGGTGCTGGTGAAGACCACAAATTCACAAAGCCCTATCATGGGGCTTTCTATGTAAACAATGCCTAGACATAGGCATTAGGTCTGAACTGAATCAGACCAAGACAAATGACTCTGGGCTGACAGCATTAACTTCATAAACATGTACTAGCCAGCCTAGTATAGGGACTGTGTGTATAGAGTTGAGCTTGCTGAAAGGGGAAGGAGTCACACTCCACAGTACATTATTACCACAAACCATCAGTTTGCTCCACATGTGTTATTTGCATTTTCAGGACAGAAAAGTGTCAACATAATACACTATCTCACAGATGGGGGAAAAGTGTAGCTTTCCACAAACCAATGGGGACTTTAAAAACAAGACTAAAAACCAGTACCCACAACTAGCCTTGTTCAGTGCAATGATGAGCCAGTACAGGCTCATATTTACTAACTCCTAACCTCCCTGCTAGACATGTGAAGCACTTCTTTACTTCACCTTAGTCCTCACAACAGCCCTGTTAGAGTACTGATGGGGAGAAATTGAATCATGAGCAAGACTTTCTCCTAGGCACTAGAGAAAGACTTTCTCCTAGGCACTAGAGATTTAGGAGTGGAGAAGCTATATTTCTGATCTCATGGAGGGACCATTCTGAAAAAGAAAAAGAGGAGTCACTAATATTAGGTGCTTACAAAAAAGTAAATTCAAACAGAAGAGTGGCATGAGAACTGGGGGCTGAGAGAAAGCCTGATCCTGACTCCAGGGCACCTTCCCATAACACTGTAACAGCTGTGCCAACTCTCTGCTAGGTACTCCCATGCCCAGGAAGGTGAACATTCCAGCTACTCTGTCTGGGTGAGGTGGGTCTGGAAGAGAGGTTTCTACTGAGACACTTTCATGTTTCATGTTTTTTGTTTTATTTTGTTTTGGGGGGTAGGGATGCTGAAGTTCCCCCTCTGTCCACAATAGGACTTTTTTCTTTCAGGTAAAGAAAGGTCACTGGCCAATACCACAAAGTTTTGAGAAATAACAAGGATCTATGCTAACAATGCTTGAGGAGCAGAAAAAATCTGAACCTGAGATCTTGGGAAGAGAACTGAGAGCCTGTGACTGACTGTGAACATTCTATACAACTAACTCCACAAACCCTATGCTGAGACGCTGATTTTCCTCAAGGTGAGATTCTAAAGCAAGGATGACATCATCTTTGAAGCAGGGCACTCTTCCTCTCTTCAGGAGTTCTTCCCAGTCAATCCTCTCCATAGTCTATCACTAAAGTCTGTTCCTTTAAGGCAGATTCTCACTGGGTAGCTCTGGCAAACCTCAGACTCACATGTGAGTCTTTAAAGCTGGAGTTACAGGTGTCAGACCCCATGCCTGGCCCCCATGACTTCTTATGCAGTATCTATGTATCATTTACAAATTCAGTGTTTCTTGTCTAGCTTGAGTATACATTATCCAAGTACCCAGTGTCTTGGCAAATATAACTGCATGAAGCAAACAAGACACAGATACCCAGTAAATAATGTTACATAAATGAATTGATATAAGGCCAGCAAAATGACAGAAAACAGGGGAAAGAAAAGTGCTTGGCCTGGAAAATCCAAAGCTGGGAGCCAGCTCCTTGGCTAACATACTACCTTCTCCAGTCACCTGCCTTTCCCAATCACCTGGGCAAGAATACCAAAGAACAGGCCATAAAGTGCCACTAAGTACAGCTTCACAGGGAATCTGAGCCCCACCTGGCCTCACTCTCCCCAAAAACTGCAGGCCTCCTGGCTCAAGCTTCCTACCTGCGCAAACAAATACTCCAGTGAACTGGCATCAAGGAGTGGGGTCGCTTCTGGAACCTTTTTCTTCTCATATCCATTTTTTTGCTTCTTTGGAGAATGTCGCCATACAGACTGTTCATTGTCATTGGTTCCATGCCAGTTTGTAAAATAGAATCTAAAAGATAGTAAGAACAATGTCAACTGTGGCAGAAGAGTCCCTGGACTGCTGGCCTGAGAGAGGCATCTACCCAGGGTGGCCCATGCTGAAGCTGAACTGAGGAACTTGAAATGTACACAGCCTCGCTTGCATCTAGAACCCTCATCACCCTGAGCCAAAACCCTTCTCACTCTTCCAAGTGCACTGCCACAGTGCACCTCCAACACCTCCTCTGGGTCAGGAGGACAATGTCCTGGTAATCACAGGACAGCTCTTCTTACACTTGCTAACCCTGATCACACCTCCCTAGGTAAACAAACTTGCTGGCTACAACTAGCTGCTACCCAACAGCTCTAGTCCTGCTTGGCTGTCCTGCCTCAACCTAAGACCTTTCCATTCTTGGTCGTACCATTTCTGAAATCAAGTTCAGTCCTATCTACTACAATCGACACTAACATGGTAGTGTTTCTTAGGTCCCAGATGGCTGTTATTAAATTGGGGATGTATTTTACAATGAGCAAGGCTTCAAAAGAGAAATACAAAAACAGCAGCTTGGTAACATGACCGAAGTGAGCAGCACTTTGTACCTCTATACCACCTTATCTTCAGAGCAATACCCCTAGGGAGACTTCATTGCTTCCTTGTGCAGATGAAGAAAACTGAAGTTCACTGGAGCAAAATGACCTAACACTCCAAGCCTGACTCACTACCACTTTGGCCTGTCACCTGTTGAGGAAACAGTTCTGGGCTGTGGGAAAGCGGCTGAGCTACTCTTGCCCAGCTGTCTCCAGGCTACAGACTCAGCTGTTTAGGGCTCTCTCAAATAGGCCAATAGGTTGATAGAAAACCATGTCACTGAGAAGCAAACACTCCCACCCTAGAGAGCTCCTCTTAGAATCAGACAAAAAAAAAAGAAAAAGAAAAAAAAGAGCCAGAACAGGATACAGAGGGCTCTCAGGCGTAGTCTCTGCCCTCTGTGAGTTCCCTGCCCCACAATAATACAAAACAACAGGAAGTGGAACATGTGTCATAAGCAGAACTACACTGCAGCTTTCATAGTCCCCACATACTTCTCTTTTCCTCTATAAATATCTGCTAAGAGCTACATTTTACAACTCAGTTATTTGTGATTTTCAATAAAATGCAAACATTTCATGGACTCCTGATGATACTGTGAGCAGTTAATCACATGTTTAATAGGTAACTTGTCCAGAATAAAAAGTTATTCTGGAATGCACACAACCTGCAGGCTACAGGTTAAACATTCCTGGCTCTGTAACATAGACTACCAGCAGGTACATGGAGGAGACAAGATGGTTCTGAAAGAACAAGATGAGCTGAATTGGCCAAGAAACAAGCAGGTACATCTTGAAACAGTGTGGACAAAGTGAGAGCTCCATGGCAGCAGAGGCCACAGCTGTCTTGCTCAGTACCAAGTCCCCAGAACCTATACTATAGCAGGTGCTATATATGTGCTTGACAGATAAACAGCAAATGATGAACAAACTCAAGGAGTAGAAATCAACATGGAAAGGATGGATACATTACTTTAAAGGTAAAAATCAGTATTTTGTAGCTTTTGGTGATTGTGCACAGCTCATAATCTCTGTAAGATCATGAAAGGAACTGGAAGACTATAATAAGCTTTAGTGTTGCATACAGAAAAAAAACACAATCTGCACAAACACCACCAGGTCACCAAAGCAGATGAGAGATTATCCCCTTGGTTTCCATATGTGTTCTAGGATACCAGATTTTTGTTACAGTAATAGCACAGGAGGACCCACCAGTGTAGTGGTGAATGCTTCTGTGGGCCCAGGCCTTACAGTACTCTTCACAGGAGAGACAGGGCACAGCAGAGAGGAGTCAGTGAGGCGCCACACTTCCATAAGCACCAAGTAAGGAGTGAATCACCTGGCCTGCTACAAGGTACAACCCAGGCTCCAACTGAAGAGCATACGGGCCAGATAAATTCTGCCCAGCGGTAGATAAAAACCATGACAGACCCACAAGCATTATGTTCAACATGGCAGATTCCCTGCAAGCTTCCTAAGAGGAGCACTGAGGACAGATACTCTCTGAACCAATCCAACCCTCCATCTAGGACCAAACATGTTTAAATTGGTAAGCAAGGTACAGTGCTGTATACTCGCAATTCCAGTATTGGGGGGGGGGCTTCTGCAGGAAGACTGCAAATTCAAGGCCAGCCTAGGCAATTTGACAAGATATCACTGGGGAAAAACAAAGTGGTGCTCAACTTATCAGCACAAATACTAAAACTGGAACAATACAGAGAATATTAGCATATACCCAGTGCAGGCATGGCATGCAAATCTGTGGAGTGTTCCATACTTAAAAATAAAAGATGATTACCAATATTAACAACTTTCTAATTATTAATAAGACTAGAAACAAGAACATGTCACTATGCCTGGTATATGTAGGTGCTGTGTGGGGATCCAAACTCAGGCCCTCACAAGCATTTTATTGACTGGACCAACTCCAGTATAACTACAAAATTCCCAAAATTATCAATTTACTGTAAAATAAAAAAATTACCAAGCAGCTTACTGAACTTATCATACATAAATCCTGATAATACAGTAACAGTTAAAACAGGGTGAGGAGTAAGTGCAGTGATCTTATAGCCCATGCTCCTTTTCAGAATGATTAGCCAGATACACCTTGAAAGTTCCTTGCCAGATGGTGGTGGTACAACCTTTAATCCCAGCACTTGGGAGGCAGAGGCAGGAGGATCTCTGAGTTCAAGGCCAGCCTAGACTACAAAGTGAGTTCCAGGACAGTCAGAGCTACACAGAGAAACCCTGTCTCAAGAGAAAAAAAGTTCCTGAGAAACAATACTAGAATTGACTACACATTCTAAGTTTACATTTAAACACCACCTAATGAAAGTTTTTTTAAGTATCTACAGAATTTTATTGAAGTCAATGATTTTCACTTAAAAGGGTTTTTTGAAAACAAAGAATATGAATGCCTTATATTAACACATATCATAAATAACTATCAAATCATTAAGTAAAAACAGAAAACCACAATTAAAGTGCAAGAATATTTCCTAAAAAAGACCTAGGATGCCACTGAAACAGTCGCCAGCACTTGTTTCTTGCTGCATCTTCTTCAGTGGATAGATCACCAGTGGTCAAGCTCTTTGTAGACTTTTCTAATGCAAATGTTTGAGTTTAGGGTGGTATCTTTTTTCCAACTTCAAAGAGACTGTGGTAACAAGGCAACATCCTGTTGAAGCACACTGGCAGGTATAAAGTCGAGGTGACAGAACTGAAGCCTCTGTGCACTTCCTGGCAGCTAACACAAAGGGGACAGGTAAATGCAGCCTGTCTTCCCAATGGAAAAATGGGAGAGTATAATCAGGCAAGCTCAGGTTTCTTGTAAATGCCACATACTGCCACTGGACTCTGACCTAAATCTGTATGCCTACCAGGAAAGAATCAGAACTGAAGAACATGTTCCTGTCTAGACTTCCAACTGAAGGTCTATCTCCAGTTTTGAACACAGAACCAGACCCCTGGTTGTGGGAAGTAAGATCAGAGTGAAAAAAACAAATCAAAATAGAGTGAGAAGGCTCAGCTGAGAGGGCTAAAGAGTACCCTAAATTTGAGGTAAGAGGCACACAGCTCTCCCACAAGGTGAGAGAACTTAGGTGAGCACCAGAAGAAGAGAATTCAGCCTCCCATACTGGAATGGTACCTCACAACCAAAATGCAAAGGAGGTAGCAGCTGGGTATTATAGAGGTCCCTAAGATTCTAGAAGGTGCTTCCAGCATGGCTTAATATTTTCTTAGCATCTGAGCTAATCTACTGATTTAACCAGATGGATACAAATCAAGATCCTTTTCAAAAATGGCCCGGGCTACGTATAAGTTTCAAGGCTAACCACAGTTAACTTATGCTTTACTGCTATCTAAAACACTTTCAGATCCACAGTGGCTCCTGGATACACTGACAAAGGAAACAGTCTGCACTAATAAAGGCACCAATAGCCTATATGACCTTGGGACATTTAACCAAATTCGTGGCATGAGGAAAAGTCAAATGAGGTTCATCAGAACAAAAAGCATAAAACCAACAAGAGTCAAGAGTCCTCAAGAGGACCATAGCATCATTCCCGGAGAGTTTAACACTGAGAATTTATTTCTGTCACCTCCTTAGGTGGTCTACAGAATGTTTCTTAGCCACAACCTTTAGTAGGAAATATATTTTATAACTTCTCTTAGTGTGTGTATATATATTACATACCTCACAAGTTTTAAAATACGATGTGCTTAAGGATATATCTATTTCTTCTTTCGTTCCCTCTATTTTTTTTCAAGTTCTGGTTATAACCCACTATGTTAAACTTATAACCATGATTCACTATGTGAAACACTTTCCTAGAGGGCTTGGATTCTATCCAAACACTTTAGACAATGTGGCAGAGGTAATCAAATTCACCTTAAATCACTCCAACATGGAAGATGTCCCTCTCATACCAAGCAAATACAAAAGTTACAAACTACAATGGATAAGTGACTCAGGGCTTCTGGCCAAACACTAGCCCAGGCAACATGAAGAAACCCGCTGACGCCAGCTCTGTGTACCGTACCTCATGCGGTAATGAAGCCGGAGAGACATCTTGTCATCCACAGTGATGATGCGGTTCGGAGCATACCAGAGCTTGGCACTCTCGTCATACAGAGCGAAAAGGTTGTGACAGAGAGGAGAAATGCCTGGGGAGAAAGCACACCAGAAAGATGTAGGCACATACATTGGTTACCTTTCTCCAAAGACCAGCATATGCAGAGATAAGGAATTCTCTCATCCAGAAACAATCTAGGCCACCTCATCTTCTCAGGGCAGATATAACTCTCAACTATGTCCACTTAGGGATTTTTCATCATACTAATCAAGAACCACAGTTCCTCAGGAGCATGTACTGTGGCCACTCACCAACCAAATTAAAGCAATTTAAAAATAAAATTTGGTGACATTTCTCATTACAAGGGTCTTACCAAATTCTGATTAAAATAAATAAAAGGGGCTATCTCAGAGGTACACAAATTCTACCTAATGTGCACCTTTTTAAATCACAGCAAGGAAGAAACATCTGAGAAATGTAGGAATTCATCAGTCTGCGTCCTATAATTTGTTTTAGCAATTCTGACACTGTTATTATACATCATATACACAAATAAGTTCCTGGCTACCATACAAACAACATATTAGGATAAACAAAGTGATTTTATCAGTGATTAAAATGTATTATCATTAATAATTAAATATACTTAAGTAACTCTTTACAATATCATAAATGTATTTATTAGTATTAACTAGCAAGAAGATCCCTTAACAAAGCTGGCAAAAATAGTGCTGTGCCTTCCCACTCCACTACTTGCTCTTTACTACTTGCTCTTTTAAAAACAGCCAGCACGGTGAGAAAGTCAGATTAGGAAGTGCCTTGTTTCTGAACCCATCAGGAGATAACACACACATGTATCCAAACAGAAGAATGAATATGAGTGCCAATGCCCAGTTGCCACTGTTATCTTTAGTTCTAGCCAGATCTCAAGTTAAGATGTAAACTTAAATTAACATCTCCACTCCTGCCCTCATAAAAAGAGTGCTTCTCCTAAAACAACAGTGGCATTACCAAGGCCTTCCTGACCCTCACAGCCTCTTTCCAGTGTGGACCCTGGGTTGAAAAGTTACAGGCTCCTGGGCATCTCAAAGTCCTCTTCCATCACTTCAATCTGTGCCTCTCAAAAAAAAAAGTGTGGACTGGCAAGATAGCTCAGCAGGTAAAGTCACTTGCCACCAAGCCAGATGACCTTAGTTCAATCCCTGGAACCCACATGGTTGAAGGAGAGAACCAACTCTTGCAAGTTGTCTTCTGATCTCCACATGTGAGCTCATGTGCATGGGTGTGTGTGTGCGCGTGTGTGCGTGTGTGTGCACGCGCACAAATCTCCACATGTGAGCTCATGTGCATGGGTGTGTGTGTGTGTGTGCGCGCGCACAAATCTCCACATGTGAGCTCATGTGCATGGGGGTGTGTGTGGGTGTGTGTGCACGCACACACACACAAATGTAAAAAAAAAGAAGAAAAAAGAAAGAGGAAAGTCTTCCCTTCAGTTATTTCCAAGCACATCTTCCTTTGGAAACAAGAGCCAACATATTCTTTCCCATAGCATAAGCCTTTCCCCCTTTTGTTGGTTCTGGTGTATAAAGCCCTTTAGGCAGAAAGATGTGTACTGGGAAGTAAATGGGGCCTCCAGATAAGCTGCATTCATTACTAACAAGATCTTAAACTAGCTACAACATCCCCACAATGTTGCTCTCAAAGCAAAGGGCACAGGTGTGGAATGGACCAGGCTCTACAATATCACTGCAAGTTACTTCATCACCATAAATAGAGTTACTACAATCCTTTCTAAGCAGCTTTATTGGAATACAATTTACAACTATAAAATCTACCTGTTTTAAGTGCTTATTCCAGTGAATGTCAGTAAATTAAGTGGGTGAGATATGTGGCTGTTTCTATAGTTTTATGGTCTCACTTTCCATCTAAAATTAGGTAGGCAAACACTATGCATCTCCATGTTGAAAAGATTATGAATGGATAATATTTTGTTAGGTGTTCTGCTTTCTCACCCCAGCAAGATAACAGGCTAGCTCTAAGTAAAACAAAATTTATTAAGTTTCATATTAGCACACAAGGGCCTCACCATGGCATTTTCATATATATGTATTTTTGTAAATAAATCTTACTTTTATAAAGAGATGAACAGCCTTACTGTCCTTTTCACAATCTAGTATGACCAAGTCACAAGGCAACCCTAAGACTCTCAGTTCAACCAGCACCCATGGGAGAACAGATCCAGATAGTAGAATGATAGGCTTTAAATTTAAGGAGTCAGAATAATCACAACTACATTAGGGAACAGTACTACTGATTTTACTTTCACACTTGTACTGGGTGCTTTACACAGCACCTCAACTAGTGCTGATGTTATTCAAATTACAGAGATGTTGAAGAAAAGATGATTGAGCTTTGGTTGGAAGTGATGGTTGAATGCCTGCGATTCCAGCAACCACTTGGGTGTCAGAAGAAATACAGCTTTGAGGCCAGCCTGGGCTATGTACTGAGTTCTAGAACAGCCTGAACTATCGAATGAGCCTGCCCCCAAGACAGCCTCACAGAAGGTTAGGGTCATTCCTTGGTATTCTATAGCTAGCTCATTAATGATAAAGAAGGAATATTTCATGTTTCAGTGAGAAGTAAAATCCAGGATTAGGAAATAAGGCAGAACCCTGGCTTCCAGAACGCACACCTTGTTCTCAGCAGAAATAAAAGTCCACATGTGCTTCTGGATAGTGTAGCACTGCAGCCTCCCAGCCCTGCAGCCAGTACTCACTGCACTCCTGGGCAGCCCTGATGCACAGCTCCTCTGCGGTGTACTCTCCATTGCCCAGGCGGAGTGGCTCTCTGTCCAACAGATAGAAGGTCACTTCCACTCCTGGCTCAGGGACCACCTGCTTCACCTCAGTTTTCTTGAAGCTCCTCATTTTAGCACAGAACGCCATGGCATTGCAGTCCTCTTTTATATTTAGATACTGTAGGGGAGGAAAGGAAGACGATGGAGTCATTCCATGTGCTGTTTGCTATGAAGGAAAGCAAGCAGCTATCTGTGGTGTTGAATGAGAACTGCTACCCTTTTCCATCCTGAATACCAACTAGGTCAGGGATTACAAGAGATGAAACCACAGAAATGACAAATTATGCATGATAACTAAGCAATCAGACTATATTCACAACAAACAGAATAATCTTAGACATGATTTGGATGTTTTCTCTATTAGCATACTAGTTGTAGCTAAAAACTAAGCTCTCGTCTGGAGTCAATAGTGTTAAAAGACTGATGATTAATTAAAATACTGCTACCCCTGCTGAGATCACAGAACTTCTAAATAACCTACAGAAAGAATCATAGTCTTTCCATTTCATGTCTATCCCTACAGAGCAGCAGGCTTGGTGAAAACACGGGCCATGCTGAATCTGTGCTCATCTGAAGCCGCGTATACAAAGTGACTACCACTATGTACTCTCATAAATCACACGGAAGGACCGTGGAAGATAGGGGACAGGTCCCTATCACCTGAGGGAAGCAGGAGGACAGATATCTCACACAGGGCAAGACACACGAATAAATTCTTTGCCAAGAAAATCACTCACAGGGCCTTCAAAACAAGTGGTGCAGGACCAAAGGAGTCCCAGGCACTGAGCCCAGGGCAAGGCCAAAGGAGAAAAAGAGCAAGGGGAACCCCACATATCCTTTAGCCCTTGCCCAACACCAATGACCTCCCAACCATTTTCCTGTCCTCAAACTATTTCCTTCCTGCCTGCCAATCTAAGCTTTGCTTGAGTTTCCAAGTATTATCTCTGTCAGATCCTCCACTAGTTGCCCATTATCTGCAGACTAGTCTCAAACTGAAACAGCTCTTTATCTCCTGGTTAACCGGTCCCATCAACTCCCCTCCTCTCACTTCTAGCTGCTTAAAACTCAGGCCACTGGGTATCCCTGTCTCCCCACCCCCACCCATTCCACTCCTTGTGAGGTCTTCACATATGCTGGCTCCTCCACTGAAATATACTCACCTCTTAGCTTTCATGGTAAAGTTCAGTCTTCTTCAGAACCAGTCCAGACTAGCACTTCCTCCAAGAAGCCTTCACTGAGTCCAGTTGTACCCTTATGCTGGAGGCCATCTCGCCTGTGTTACTAAACTTACCACACTAGTCACAAGGTATTATGGTCATCGTATGCATGTACCTGTCTGCCGTGAATTCCCTGAGCATAGAAATGTACTCGTCTTTGTATACCCAGTAAGAAGCACAGAGATTTGCATACAGTGGGCACTTGGGAGAGGATACAAGGATGTCCCAAACAGGAAAAACCCTCAGCACCAAATCAATTTACTTGGTCTATTAGCTGTCACGATAATAGGAAGTAAGAAAATTTAAATAGGTCTCACTGTTACAAATCAGAGGCATTCAATTTTAATTTATAATATCCAAAATAAATTTAAAAACCAGAATCTAGGGGCTGGAGAGATGGCTCGGTGGTTAAGAGCACTGGCTGCTCTTCCAGAGGT